>JAMYIC010000302.1:0-10660 GCA_024112705.1 Microcera coccophila | reverse complement strand
AAAAATCCACTATGCCATGCCCTTCAAACACGGCTGAGAAAATCCTGCTTTTCTCTTTCCCCCGGCTAACGGGTGGACCCCGTCGAGCCCCCTCACGTCATAGGCTCCCGCCTGAGATCAAAACGGTTGTGATTGGCGTCACATGAAAGCTCCGCGCCTGAACTTCTCATCACACCACACCACACCTTTCGGCCTTGTTCCAACTACACACTCCAGCAGCCCAGCCCAGCCAGCCAGCCAGCCAGCCAGCCATTGAGCCCCGATACCCATCGCCTTGAAGATCTCGCTCCTCGTCAACCAGTCCCCCAAACTCCATAAGTAGGTTTGCGATGCATACGATGCTCCCCCGAGGCCCGTGCTGATCTCTCTCTCTCTCCCTCCAGTGTCTTACGCCGATATTGCTGCCAAGGGCCCCAAGCAGACTCCCGAGGAGGTGCGTCAATTTTCCAACCCCCCCCCTTATCTCAATGACCCTCCACCATCATCACCATCATCACCATCGTGTCGTCCTAACCAGGGGGTAAAACAGGCTGCCGCTCCTCCCCAGCCCGAGATCGTCTCCACCGAGTCCGCCTCCACCGCCTCCCTCGTCGACGTCGACCTCCCCAGCGTCCACACCGTCCCCTCCGACTTCCTCGAGCAGGACGTCCAGACCGAGACCCAGGCCGCCCGCCTGGACCGCGAGGAGGAGGCCCAGCAGGCGAAAGCCAAGGCCGAGTCCGAGGCCGAGGCCGCCCGGAAGCGCGCCGCCGCCAAGGCCCGCCGCGCCGACGGCTGGCTGACGCGCCAGTTCGCCCAGCTGTCGGACGGGTCCGCCAGCGCCGTCGTCATCGCCAACTTCGTCGGCGTCGTGGGCGTCAGCTCCTACCTCGGCTACAAGGCCTGGGGCCTGTACGAGAAGGGCCGCCTGAACTGGCAGGCTGTCGGTCTTGGGTTCGGCATCTTGGCCGGCGTCGGTGCCGTCGAGAGCGTTCTGGGACGATATCTCTACAAGGGCAAGGGCAAGAAGAACAACTGAGGCATGTTGGCGTGTGGACTAATGAAAGATGTATAACCTCTTTGTTTGATTCCCCCTCTTTCTCTTGGCGTCCTGGCGATGGGGTTCTCTCAATCTCCGAGCACCGGCTGCAGTGTGATAGGTAGTCTCTCCTCTTGTTGTTAATATTTGATACCGTATGATGACGAATCAATATACGCACGCGCGAGCTGCTAATTAAGTTTCATGTTGGGTTTTGAGAGTTTTGTGATCAAGTAAATAGTGTGCTTAGAGATGTGATGCCCTTCTATTAATGACCCCATGCTTCTTGTATGTCTTTCATTATACAGGGTTAGTACAGATATGAGCTTCCCGTTCGCTCATCCGCGCGTCGTCATTTTTCTAATATTACACACGGTCCAAGGACTTATTCCTTCTTGGGTTCTTTGTCCGCATCCTTCTTCTCCTTTTCCTCCTTAGCCTCGACCTCTCCTGGCGTCACCTGGTTGGCATCCGTCGCATCTACAGCCTTCTTAGGAATTGCGTCACTCGTAGTGCTGACGGCAGCCGATACGCTCTCTGCCGCTGGCTTGATCTCCTTCACCGCCTCCGCAGGCACCTCGGTGGGCGTCTCAATGGCAATGTTTTGGGCGTCAACTACCGGAGCTTCGGCGCTGGTCTCCGGAGCCGCGTCCTCATCGTCGTCCGCAAGCTCGGCGCCGTAGATCTCGGGGTACTTCTTAAAGCACTCCTGCATGCCCCTATTTCCCAAGTTAGTATCCCATCTCAAAAGGATATCCTGGGCGTCTCATACTGGAACTTTTCAATGCAGTCCATGCCCTTGGGCTCCTCCGTGGAGTAAACGAAACAGCTAAACGCCGTCTTGAAATCCTCGCCACAGGGTCCGTCTGCCATGCCGCCCAAGCACGGGCAGTCCCAGTTGATCTCTCCAGTCTCAGGGTTGAAAGCGCCCTGCTGGCCCGCCTCCTCCTCTAGAGCCTCTGGCGATCCCTCGACTGCGGCAGCTTGAGCCTCAGGCTTCGTCTGCCCGTCGGACTGCTTCTCGACGGGCTTCTCCTCGACGGGTGCCTCGGGTCGTGACTGAATCTGTCTGCGCTTCTCTTCGAGGACGGAGTCGACGGTCGGGAGGTCATCCTGAGGAAAGGCCCCCGGGGGAGGAACCGTTTGCGCCGTCGCCTCCTCTGCGAATACGGGGCTAGTATTATAGTAATAGACGGCAGCAACGGCCAATCCCAATCGCATCGCCGAGCCCTTCCATGACCGCGGCTTGTCGGCCGGCGAAGCTGTCGAGGCGAATCTTCTCGGAACGGCACGAACCGTGGTGGCGCGCAAGCCGCCAATTACGGGCTTCGAGGCCGCTCGCAAAGCTGTCCGGTACATGCTGACTCTATTGATGGAAATGTCGAAACGAAGGAATGAAAGACAAGGAAAGGGCCGTGGCCACAGCTGCTAAACAGGTCAAGGGGAATGATGAATTGGTCAGCAAATGGGTCGCTATTCAATCCATCATGGAGCTTCGGGATCAGCGAAAAAAAGCTAGGCCGAACATTAGCCGGCTCGAACGATAACGAGCTTATCGATAAGGGTCTGTTATCCTCGCGACGGCGCGATTTCGCGAACTGATTGAAAGCATTGTCGGATTCTCAGCAACACTAAGCGGTCTCATGTGAAGGTAATACTTACCCAACCGACACTTCGAAAGTGGCTATAGGTCTTTAGCTTCTCGGATGATCCGCCGAACGTGGGGCAATTTCACCACCATCAATGGATGAGTTCGAGTAGAATATGATCGTCTTTGGCGACTGATCCAACTATACCGACTCTTCGATGTAATAAGTGGGAGAATCCGCGGCCAAGGCCTGATCTTAACTTCTATTCGAGCCGCCTCTACACTTCTTTTTAGACCGTCATCGCTACTTACAACTCCTCACCTCCTGATGAACGTGCCGTGGGCTCCTGGAGTCACCATGCGCATGTCCCTTGCACGACCTACCCATTCTCAAGAACGAGGCAAGCCAAGGAGCGACTACATCCTGCCCTTCTTTATCTTTACTTTCGCCAAAAGACAACCGGGGAAGGAAAAAAAAAAAAGCACCCCGTTGCCATCCAGCCACCCTGTCACATGGCAGAAGGAGGGTCATACGTCCTAAAGACGTCTGCGTGAACGTGTATCCTTGGATTACCTCTTCCAAAGCGCTAGACTTGAAGCTGCTATTTGATTGCCCAATTGTTCTTGGCGCTACGATCGCCGTTTTCGACCACTGCATGTGGCACAAACTGCTTTACCCCGAATTTTTTTTTTTGCTACCCTAGGAATCTCGCACCAAATATGCAGAATTCATGCAGTCCAGGGTGGCATTATTACTAAGAGCTCTATAACACGGCGATCCCGGCGAGGACAATCGCTTCGCCTACGAGAGTCGGCCATTGACAACCCGCAAACGCAGTATGAGATTCAGAAAGTGAAGAATAGAAACATTGACCACCAGGTAAGTACCTGCTCGGTTCATTATGTAATCAGCAACTGAGACAGCTTGCATCATATTCTGACCCAGCACGAATACCCAAGGTAGGATTGTAACTGCTTGTATCATATATAAGCCACATTCTGATGATTCCTGTTATCGGGCGACTCTAGTTTAAACACAGCTTAGATCACATTGCCCCCCCGTCCCAATTCACTCGTAAGACGAGCCTGTCGGGGCGGGAAGCTCGTTCGGCTTCGGCCGGTTGCGTCACGGTTGGGCTTGTCTCAAATACCGCTTGCAAAACCTTACTTCCAGCTCGCCAACTCTTCATTTAAAGAAAAAAAACGCAACACTTTGGAACTCTATAAAGAAAATCACAATTTATACAAAACTCCCCATCGCAGCAGCAGCAGCATCATCATCATCATCATGGCCTCTGCGACGTCGTTCGAATGGCGGCCTGCCAAGCTCCTGCAGGATTATGGCACCCCGCAGGACTTCGCGCTACTCATCCTGAATCAGCCCTTGAAGAGTAGTGGCATATTACGGAGGCTCTGGAAGAACTGTACGTAGCGAAACGTTCATTTTGGATTCTGCGTTGTCGATCTTGTAGCTGAGGTGTTTGGGTAGCTGTTGTGAGAGTGGCTGCTGATGGGGGAGCGAATCGTCTTCACCAATTGTCGTCATTTCATGGTAAATTTGTATGTATTCTCTCATCTCTCCCCTCCGAATGCCTTCATGGGCCGGTCTGACCATCCTCCTAGTCTAACCTCCAGGTCATCATTGGCGACCTGGATTCTCTCACACCGGCCGTTCGAGACTTTTACTCCTCCCAGCCCTCTCCCGCCAAGGTCATCCACGACACCGACCAGGAATCAACCGACTTTGGCAAGGCCATCAACTGGATCCGACAAGAGTGCCCGGCCGGCCTCGACATCGTCGCTCTGGGAGGCATCGGTGGTCGTGTAGACCAGGGCATCAGCCAGCTCCACCACCTCTATCGCTTTCAAACCGACCCGGCGTACTCTGCTGGGCGTCTGTTTCTCCTCTCCGGGTCCAGCTTGACCTTCCTTCTTAAGGCGGGGAAGCACAGCATCCAGGTCAGGGAAGACGGCGAGCAAGACGTCTTTGGCAAGTACGTGGGTATCATCCCTCTGAAAGAAACGAGCCGTATCTCTACGAAAGGTCTCGAGTGGGATGTCACAGACTGGGAGACGGAAATCGGCGGCCAGCTGAGCACGAGTAACCATGTGTTGCCCGAGACCCACGCCGTACAGGTTGAGACAGACAAGGATGTGCTCTTCACGATAGCACTGAGGCAGCTCGAAGGCGAGGAGGGCGAATAGTCAGTAGCACATCAATTTCAAATTTTCGATCCCCAATCGCCAGATACCCTGAGACGGGTATCGTCGAGCAACTCCCAAACGCCGCCGCCGATGCTACAGCCGTAGATGCAATGTGCAGACCCCCCCTCGATCATACCAAGAGGGCCCAATCATCGCAGATAATGCAAGACCAGCCAGCAGAACAGGAAGAACACGATGACTCCCGCAAAGAAGATCCACTTGTCCTCTCGCGCCCGTCGCTCAACCATCCGGATAGTATCACCGCTGACACCGAGCGTGTTGGCAACGCTGTACAACCTCTTCTGTGTGCTCTTGAGCATCTCACGCTGCTGTCCCAGGTCCCCCAGAACCGCCTGGCCTCGGGCGATGTAATCGTCGAGCGCCTGGTTGGTGTTTGCAAAGAAGTTTTGTTCGCGGAAGGCATGGGCTTCGCGCTGCTCGTCGGCCGACCCCGTGGTCAGGGGGCCATTTGCGTGGGAGGGATGTCGGGGCGCAAACGTCGATTGGGTGTTGTTGGTGGCGGACACGTTGGCATACGGGTTCTCGGGCGTTGCGTTGTACGGCCTGCGCCCGAGCAGCTCCGTCCGGTTGGCCTGGTGTTGGGCATCGTCGCGCGCCTTCTTGAGGGAGTCGACCTGGGTGCGAAAATCGGAGAGGTCTTCGCGGAATCGCTTCACCCGTTCAAACGCTTCTTCCTTCTTCTTCTCTACGAACTCTTGGCGCGCGATGCTTTGGTACTCGTCGATGGTCTTAGTGAAGGAGGCGATTGAGGCGGACACGTTTCCGATTTCGGCTGGCGATGCTTGGGGTTTGTCGTTGAGGTTGGAGAGTTCGGCTCGGAGAGCTTTGCTCTGCCGTAAGGCGGTATTATATACAACATTCTGTGGTGGCAGAGTCAGTATAGACTTTATAGGCCATAGGGGAAAGCAAACATACCATGATTACGGCCTGGATATGAGAAGTCTATCGAATCTTCATGCCCCTGGAAATTTCCATGCCATGAAATGCGATCTCACATGCTGAGGCCAGATTTCCCGGGCGGAATAACACCACCTCCGGAGGCGCCAGTCACAGGTACTCTTCCTCATGTTTTCTAAGTCCTTCCACGGCAGTACCATGCCATCAACAATTCATGAGGCTTGAGTCCGTGACTAGGCTAGCATCAGCCGTTAAGCAAGTGCTTACCAGATTCATTTTCGATGTGATGAAGTCATCATAAACCACCGCCATCGAAGTCTCATCAAGTATGGCCAGATCGACCCTGAACGGGCGAATCAGTAGATGCATCTCCTTCATACCATCCCACTCTTAGACATTATCCGGCTTTAGTACGATGTCTACTTTTATCTCCATTTCTCCACCTGATCATGTCAATCATGCTGCGATGGGGTTTGCTCTGATCTCTCATTCGACGCCCTAGCGACTAAGTCGGCATATCGCCGCATCCTGGCCGATTCGGCACCGATATGGCACGGTAGTCCATGTCAAGCCTTGGTGACGAAGACGGACGCTCACATTCATTCAATATATAATGATGATGACTTCTTCTCTTGTTCAGTTCTTCAACTCTTAGGCCAGAGGATTAATCACCGAAGGCTCCAGAAATAGACAAAACCATGAGCGAGTCAACACACTCGAACGCGACCAACGTCGATGACACGAGGGCTGACCCTCAGACTGAGCCCAGCGACATCGAAAAGCAAGCAGCAAAAAATCAAGATCCTCCACCTCCGCCCTATTCAATATTCAAACTATGGGAGAAGCGTCTCATTGTTGCGGCGGCTGCCATGACGGCCTTCTTCTCCCCGCTGTCATCTCAGATCTACTTTCCCGCGCTCACAACCATCGCTCAGGATCTTAATGTCACTGACAGTCAAATCAACTTGACCATCACAACTTATATGATCTTCCAGGGCATTGTGCCCATGTTCATCGGGTCTCTGGCCGATAATGGTGGACGACGACCGGCCTACATCATATGCTTCGTCATCTACATCGGGTCGAACATCGGGCTTGCGCTTTCGCCAAGCTATGGCGCTCTTCTTGGTCTTCGATGCCTACAATCCGCTGGGTCGAGCAGCACTGTCGCTCTCTGTGTCGCCGTCGTCGCAGATGTCGTCACTACGGCCGAAAGGGGCCAATACATTGGTCTTACCGTCGTTCCAGTCGTTCTCGCATCGGCTTTGGGACCCGTGATAGGAGGGCTTCTCTCTCAATACCTCGGTTGGAGATCCATCTTCTGGTTCCTGGCCATCATTGCGGGAGTGACCCTTGTGCTGATCGCCGTCTTCTTTCCGGAGACGTGCCGTCATATTGTGGACGATGGATCCGTTACGCCACCACCAATGTATCGGTCTTTATGGCAGACTATGAAACGTCGCCGAAGAGCTGCACAGTCCGATCTTACTCGCCAGACGTCTAATGCCTCAAAGGGAAACTCCAACTACAAGTTCAAACGCCCGAATATCCTCGGTTCCCTGATGATGCTGGGGGAGAAGGAAACGGGGTTGCTCTTGGGCTTCAGCAGTGTTGTTTTTGCCGGGTTCTACTGCATCGCCACGGCAATGCCAACGCTCTTCGCAGCCAACTACGGCTTCAATGAGACCCAAGTCGGACTGATGTATCTTCCCCTCGCAGGTGGATCCGTCATCGCGGCCTTCATCGTCGGCACCATGGTCAACAAGAACTTCATGCGTCACTGCGCCAAACTCAACATCCCATACGACCGCAGCCGCCAACAAGACCTCTCCGACTTCCCCGTCGAACGAGCGCGTCTCGAAGTAGGGTTTCCCCTCCTCGTCATCGCCGGGTTGAGCCTCATCGCCTGGGGCTGGGCCGTCCAAGCCAAAGCCCACGTCGCGGTCCCCTGTGTCCTCAGCGCCATCCTAGGCGTCGGCATGATTGGCTTCAACAACACGGCGAATGCGCTGCTCGTTGATATCCATCCCGGCAAAGCGGGGACGGCGACGGCGGCCAATAACTTGACGAGGTGTTTGCTCGGAGCCGGAGCCAGCGCGGCGACTGTGCCTTTGATCAACGCCATCGGGACTGGCTGGGCGTTTACCCTGATTGGGGGTTTGTACTTTGTTTGTAGTCCCGCGCTCCTTGCGCTCATGATTTGGGGTGTCAAGTGGCGAAAGGAAAAGAAGGAAAAGGAGGAGAGGAAACAAGCCAAGAGGAAGGCGGCAGAGAAGCAGGGTGTGCAAGAAGCACAGGTGCAAGCGAGTACCAAGGAGTAAACAATTACTTGATGGCATTTACTAGATTGACAACTTCTTGTAACATCTTAACAGTTCCTCCGTCTTCTTGTGGACATACAAATGACCGTCCCATGAGGAGCCAACAACTCCACCACATGAGTTTGGCGAAGCTAAATATTCCCAATTGCCATCAGAAACGATTTGACCATAGAAATGGGGTTGAATAGGCCATCAATTGATCCTTTCTTCAAAAGCCCGATGAGAATCATCTTCCTGTAAACTTTTCGTCACGGATCTCCTTTATTCGTTGATGCTGTAGGGTAAGCCTCGAGGCCTCTTGGTGGGGCCTAGCACACCAAAACACATTTTGACCCTTCGCTCTTCGGTGACTGTTATCCAGGGTCGTTGAGGTTCTCGACGTCTAGGCCGATTCACGAATAGTTAACTAGCCTGTTTCATAAGAACTGTTAACGCTATTTGTCACGGACAAATCAAGTAGCTCGGTCTTCTACCCGCCCATCAAACTCCCGTCGTTCGTCTAGCCATATCTGCGAAACTCCCACTTACCTCACGCCAGCCAGATGCCGAGAGCACTGTCATCATGGTTTCCGGCGGGATTTACACCAGGGTGATTGCCCTGCTATATATGGTGTTTCACACGTTACAAGCCCTCTTCATCTCGACCTTGATCCTGGTCATCACTATCGTTACTTACAGGCTTTTCCTGCATCCTTTGTCGACGGTGCCGGGCCCTAGACTCGCAGCGATCTCGAGCTTCTGGCACGCATACCATGCTCGTAATGGACTCATGGCGAAGTTGGGAAAGTCGTTGCATCGTCGATATGGACCGGTCGTGAGAGTCGGGCCCAACGAGGTGTGGTTTGATAGCAAGGAGGCGTTTCAGACCATCTACAGTGAGTCGTCGTCGACGCAGAATTGGAGGAATTTTGGCTTATACTGTCTCAGGCACTAGTAGTGGCTACGAGAAATCCGACTTCTACTGTGAGTTCGCTTATCAGCTGGTTCTCGATCACAAGGCTGACACGTCTGGCAGTGGCCACATCGCTCACCAAGCCCAACCTGGACCACTTCCTCCAACCTCATTTCCCAGACTCCTTAGACCTTCTCTCTGATCGAGATGCGAAGCGCTATCGCCTTCAACGCCGCCTCATAGGCCCCGTCTACCAGACTTCCAACCTCCTACGGCACGAGGCAGCCATCGACACCGTCATCAACCAAGCAGTCACCAGACTCAAGAGTCTGAAAGGTGTAGAGGTAGAACTGAATGAGTGGATGCACATCATCGCCGTAGAATGCCTGGGCGCCGTCGTTCTCTCATGGTCGCCCGGAATGCTCGAGAAAGGGACTGATTGGGGTACCGGCCCTCATGCGTACCACAGCTGGAGGCGCAAGAGTGTCTTCGGACTCTTTCCCATGGTTACCAAACTGGAGTTTTGGTTCAGGTCTGTCGGTAGGACTTTTAGTACCGCTTGGGGTGTGAACTTCAAGACTCCGAAAAACTTTCGCCCTTTCTTCATCGTGAGTTATCCGCAGCCTGGTTACCTGGCGGATGGTGCTGATGCCGGTATAGGACGTCAATAAGAAGATTCTTAAACGTACGAAAGCTGCGATGCGACCAAATCCCCTGAAAGATGATAGAACGGATCTCATGGCTGATTTGATTGAACTCCATAAGAGCAAGTCTGGCTTCTCGGATATGTATCTTCGGCGTATGGCGATGACCAACTTTGGAGCCGGCCATGAGACTATGGCTTCAACTATGACTTCTATTATTTCCATGATCGGCTCTCGCGCCGACGTTCAAGAAATTGTGGCTGCGGAAGTTCTCAACATCCCGAATCCGTCAGAATACTCTACTGCGACACGCTTGCCCGTTACCCAAGCAGTCATCAAAGAGTCCCGCCGCCTCCATCCAGTCATCAGTATGTCACTCTCTCGAACCGTCCCTTCAAACGGTCTAACCCTCCACGGCCACTTCTTCCCGCCAGGCACAACCGTGGGGTGCAATCCCGTCGCTTTGCACCGCAACCCCGAGATCTTTGGGACAGACCCCGACGACTTCGATCTTGAGCGGTGGCTGAACGCAGACGCCGAGACCCTCAGGAATATGGAACGGTATAATTTGGGTTGGGGAGGAGGTTCGAGGACTTGCCCTGGGAAACACCTTGCGGAGCTGGTCGTTTATAAAGTCGTGCCTGCGCTGGTGAAGGAGTTTCGGATAGAGGCGGTGCTTCCTGAGGAGAGGGATGTCAAAGCGTATTTTTTGTCGATTTTGATGGGCGTCAGGGTTCGGTTCATTGCGAGAGATGATCCCTGATGGAATGGAGACGGTGCCTATTATTTACCAAATATGCTGGGTTGACCGACCACCGGGTACCTTTAGAAATACAGGACAGAAGCAGGCCTTAGAGAATTCGCGCTGGAAGAACTTTGTGCTTGCTTGGTGATGAAAGTTGCGGAGCTGGCGACGATGCATTTAGGCTGAGAAGCTCTGCGCTCTCGACGAAGTGCGGGAAGCAATTGTTCCCGGATCGAAGAGATCCAACGCGAACTCGTTACAAATATCAGGATATAATCACTGTGGGTAGTAGTGGTATTTCTTTAGTATTTGAATGGCTACACCGGAAT
>JAMYIC010000031.1:0-14691 GCA_024112705.1 Microcera coccophila | reverse complement strand
CCCCCCCCCCCCGAGTAACAAAGGGTACGCTCAAATCGATAGACCAGACTAATAACACCGAAGCGAAGGCTTTTGCCTCTGAAAACGGCTAGATAAGGATCAATTATCCTCGGGCGATGGTACATCAGCAGGCGGATTGCCAAATCTCGTAAAGAATGGTTTAAATGAACAGTTTGTTCTTTCACCCCAACTATTGCAACTCTGAATCTCAATCTCAATCTTGATAAACAAAAAAGGGTCAAACGCAAGTGGAAATTGAAAGGGAAGAAAGGGAACGAGAATCTTTATGAACCTGGCATATCGAGAGGGGCAACAAGTTGACGCTACTCGTTTATATACGAAACGACAA
Organism: Microcera coccophila; assembly: GCA_024112705.1. Taxonomy (NCBI): domain Eukaryota; kingdom Fungi; phylum Ascomycota; class Sordariomycetes; order Hypocreales; family Nectriaceae; genus Microcera; species Microcera coccophila. The sequence goes on along the minus strand of JAMYIC010000031.1, from coordinate 14,342 downwards.
CCGACACGAACAACTAGGCCGGCCATGAGGAAACACGAATGACACGACAGCCGTTTCCATTAGGGGCAGGGGGATCGCCGGCAATCCCTCTTTTTCAACCGCCTAGAATCTTCCCTAAACTGCGAGAACTCGTTTGCCAGCCGTTACTTTCGCATTTGAGGATATCCCCTCCCTGGACAGGCCGTCCTTCAACTTGGTTTAGTCGATCATCCTTGTTGCACGGATGGCGATCGCTTGGCTAGCCTGGAGAGCCCTTTCGATTTGGACTTCACTCTCTTATTCGCCTGCGACCCGTCCTCTTCGGTTGACTCGTCAGAAGATATCATGAGCGTCGTTGAATAACACCCCGCTAGAATCTGGTCCCTTTCCCGATGGATTAGATGCCGAGGGAATCTCTCATCAACGAGGGATATGGAGGATGTCCCTTCGATCGGATCCCGACTGGTCGCCCCAGTGAGCGCCTGTTGGTGTATGAATTCATCGACGAACTTCTGGTTTTGGATCGTGTTGGTACTCGACGCGGTTCGACGAGCTTTGGGTTCCGTGTCGCTCTCCGAACGAGAACTCGGTCCTGCGGTGCTACTGTTTGATTAGTTCTTCGCTCTTGAGCTTCTGCCTTGATCGGGACTTTAATTTACCTATTCCAACTCCCTGGATTAACGATCGTGGAAGACGGGAAAATTGTGCCATTCTGGATCACGCTACCGGATATTACGTCGATCAAGTAGCCGTTGCTACCAAAGCTGCTTGCCGAAGTGTTGGAAAGGTTGATCTGGATCTGCAGCCAAGAATTAGTCAAGGGAATGCCCGAGGAGAAGCGAAACGACGACCGCCCTTACCTGGGCTTGATGGAGGCGATGCCTGTCATCTGTATCATTTATGGGATGCATCCCTACCATCGAGACTGGAGCTGCGATAATATCTCCGCCGCTGAATACGGTACTGGTGATAGGGCTGTACGGGAGCTCTTGGAGCCCGGGTCCGTTGTCCGCAACATACCCCGAGAGACCCGACGGACTCGACGGAACCCATTTGCCAGACACGTTATCATACCAGAACCAATCGTCCTCTCCTGCGTGATACCACAAGTGGTCTTGGAATTTGAAGCATCCTACTCCGTATAGCGATGAAGCATTTCTGTCTTGATGCGAGGGTTGAGTTGACATTTTTTTGGGAGCCAGGACGACACCGCAACTTAACCAGTTACTTGTATCGTTCCTTGTCTGGCTTGGCAAGTCACTCCGAGTTCGCGGTACTGAATTCGAGATCGTCTAAAGGGAAGCCGGGACTTGATGGTCTTGTTCATTCAACTGAGACCTTCTCTGCTGTGTTAATCGTCAACAGAAAGCGAGGTGGCGGATTTCCGTTTCGTTAAGGGGACGCGTCCTAGGGGGTGTCAGCCAGCCGACAAAGCACGTCAATAGTCAAAGCGAAGAAGGCCTTGAGATTGAAGAGGGGGAAGGAAAGCGAAGGCTTTATTCCTAGACGCTGTGGTAGTCGATGGCTGAGAATTTCGAGGTCAGGTTGGGGACGAAGAGAGTAACGGTACAGTAAGCGGTGGCACTGATATTGGGAGTTACGCACATCACACTTCTGACCACTACAGTGCCTCGCTGGGCGAGCGTCAAAAGGCCGGTGACAGTCGGCCTGAAAATAGAGGATGGATCTGGTTGGTGACGTGTCACAGCGATATACGTTGGATCTGAAAGTGTCACAATTCAGGAGAAGCAAAAGAAACCACCCTACTGTTGTTATTGTCGGCTAGCCAGTCGTTCGCGTGGGCCGCAAAGAGGCTGCTTAGACGGACTGATGAGACCGATTCGGTACCTCATTCTTCGCGTCGGCTTTTACCACCTTAGCACCAAATCGAGAGAGGAATCGACAACGGATGATGGTCGATGGCGAAGAGAAGTTATTTGGATCTTCCAAGGCCCCAGTATCATTGTACTGGCTGCTGCTTGGCTGTGGCTAGCTTTTTGTTTGTCACTGAAAGGATGGATGTTCAGAGCCAGGATGTAATGCGTTTTCGGATCGGCCTGAGGGCTGGCGTGGCCAGGTTCATCCAGACCAATAGCTGCCCTGCAGCTTTTGAGAGAACATGGCGAAGAAGGAGAAAAATGTCAAAGGAAATCAATGCCAGTTCGAGACTGTCGGCAGTCTTCCTTTATTTTATCTTTCTGCAGGCCCCCGCAAAACAATGCGCACCCCATGTCTGGAATGGAGGGGTTGGATTGCTTGCATTCTGCAGGCTGGAACCAACAGTGGCGGGAAGCACCAAAGCTAAGGTCTCTCTTTCGGCGGCCGTGACCCTGTTCAGAAGGTGTTGTTGGCGGTCACAATTCCCCTACCGCTGCAAGATTCAGTTGCGGCTGGCACACGCGTCTCAGAATGGAAGCGATGCGCGGCAGGCTCTGAAGCTGGACTAGACCACCACAATGGCATGGCGACCGGTGTTGCAGAGTTCATGCATTGTGTCGCTTCTAAGAAAGCCTCGTAGGTGCTTTGGGAATATCGAGAATGGCCTTTACGACTTTCGAGGCAAGCCAGGAACGATTGAGCATTGCTGCTCAGACAAAGCACATCACCCCAAGTTTAGCGCCATCACCACTTTACTTCACAATTGAACGCCGCCATCCAATCACCCAAGACGAGGTGTATCTTTATCAAACCAGAAAATCATTCGCTGGGGACAGGCCTCGCCCTCGCGTTTTTCTTTTTTTGCCACTCTCTGTCGCTTTTGCGCGCTTGGCGGAGTATCATGTATGGTGGAAGATGCAACACTATCGATCTGCTGCAGCTGGGAACTAGCAAACCATGTTCGTGCAGCAAGTGTAACGGTGTACAGCGAACGTTATGCAGAGCGTATAGTTCGCTCAAATTGATTTGTCCCAGCGGGCATCACGCAAGAAGATCTTTAGATCTTTAACCGATTTTACAAAGCCCAGGGCTATGAGAGCCAGTGCTCGACGAACAAACATCAACTTCAGCTAGCCTCAAGTGATGCAGGAAAACAGTCTAAGACACCATGATATATAAAAGTATATGTAAAGCAAGCGGATAAAAAGACACAAAGCCACTGGGGCAACTCCAATGATCTTCTATACTCCTTTCAAACAGCAAGGCCAAAGGGAAACAATGAACAGAACAGAACAGAGCATCACCCACAACTCCATCGCAAAGCGAGCCGCCCTTCAAGCCCCAGAGAAAGTTCAGGTTCGCTTTCGTGATCCTTTACGTCGCCGATTGCCCGCCGTGGCCGTTGTTTCCATCATTGTCTCTAGAATTATAAAGGCGCTCGAAGGCTGCAAGGTTGTCCCTTGCTCTGCTCCTACGGCGTTCTCGAGAGCGATGGGATCTGGTAGAGAGCTTATACTTCGAACCGCCCAACCCTTGCTGACTCTGTTTGACAAAGTCAGAAGTTCGACGGCTGTCGGAGGTCGTTGCTCGGCTATGGTCATCGGTCGAGGGATCGTCATACGGCCGTTCTTGCTGAAAGCTATGGAAAGATCAGATAATAGTCACACGGCTAGGCTTGTGCTATAACAAACCTTCCAGCCTCGACGTCAATGTCTATATCAGCATCTTCAAGATTGGTGTATGGTGCTGAACTGGACTGAGTGTGGGGGTCGTTGGCTTGGCTGTTCATAGGAACTTGGTGTTGTGTCTGACGAGAAGCCTGCTGCTGGCTTTGAGCCTTCTGGCCTTGGTAGCTCATGGTGGGTGTGGTCTAGTGATGGCTTCCACCTGCAGAGGTTGGCTAACTCAAAGGAGAACGATCGATCAGGGATGAGGAGAAGGAAGTCGAAACAGGAGCAACAAAGACGGCGGTGTTTGTTTCAGAACCTGAATGCAAGCCTGAAGCGACAACAGAACAGACCAGGACGCAGTAGGTTGGGAGGTGGTTGCCAGCAAGGAATGGTTGATTGATCTCTCTGAATGCCCTTCTGTAAGCTGAAGAGTCCAACTCCGCTTGGGTTATATACTCGCGAGCTCCTTGCCGGAGAAGGAGACTTTATTCCACCAGCTCCTCAACAAAGTGGATAAACATCGCTGCGCCCTCTTGTGCTACGCCGGTTGAGGCAGAGTTGTTGGCTGAGAGTTCGTCGTCCTAGACAAGTCACGTCGTCTCGAAACTTTGAGTTGAAACAGGGAGTTAGGGTCAAGGACCTGCAGGGGTTATCTCCCAGCGTCAGATACCTGAGCGCTTTGGCTTTCTCTACGTACCTAGTCAAGGAGCAAGAGCAAGGCGAGCGAGGATGAAGCCTCAAAGAGTGCCTACTCTCTCGGCCCTGCCACTGCGAAGGCTTGACAAGGGGCAGTGCTCGCGAGAGTTGGTGTTCGGGACCTCGGAGCTTGTCCTACCAGCTAAAGTTTGGTAGCATCTTCCTTATTCTCCTACGCAAAGGCAGCCTCAAAGATTAGGGCGACCAGTACAGTGGATTGGTCCTGATGGGCTTGGTTCTTCCGCTCAGGGTTTCCTTGCTCGAGGGGAGGTCATTTGCCAAAACTATGCCTTGATGAGTTGCTGAGATTTTCCTTGCCTCAACGAGGCAAGAGGAGGCCGCCGGAGACGAGTGGGTGGATGATTGGAGCGGTAGGATGCTGCTACGAAGTCGCTGGGACGGGGCGAAGAATGGTAAAAGGAAATGCTCGTCTTAAGAAAGGGCAGATTTTTCTCTTGATCCCACCTCGCTCTTTCATGCAAGGAGGAAATACAAGGTCAGCCAGTGACGGGCTGGTACAGGTGGCTGTTTGAAGACAACCCAGCGGTTGTAGGAGCTCGCCTTGATGGTGTAGCAGGCGTGCACCTAGCAACCGATGCTCTGGCTTAGTGGCTCATCCGTTGACAAGCTAGACACCTATGGGAGGGGTACCATCGGCGCATTACAGGGGGGCACGAGGTCATGCGCATCAGGGAGTGAAAACTCGAGGCTCTGCGGAATTCCCGACTTCGGCGAACCGGCCATGAATAGGGTTTCGCCAGACAAGTCGTGGCCGTTGAATGTCGGCTTCGAGTGAGACCAAGGGTCTCGAGTGCGAGTTGAAGTTGGGCAGTCTCCGCCGTCCCTTCGCGGTACCAAAACTGTTGTCAGACGAAATTGAAGGCCATCTGCACCAGAAATTTGGTGACTGTGGGAAACCCTGGCCTGTCGGTATTGGAAATCACTTACATACAATCGTCTGAGAGAAAAGGCTGCGACTGGCAACCCTTGCAACATATCAGATCGGAAAGCATGCATGGGGATGCGGTATACGCGAGCGTCCGAAGCCACACACGCGCAATCCGGCACAGATGCAGGTGACTGCCATGCACAGCAATAACAATATTACACCCCATGTCGATGAGGCTAAATGAACTATGGGCTCTAATCAAAGGGCGACCTGATACATTCGTGTTTATTCGAAGGGCTATCTGGTAGAGCTTCCGTTCTTGGCAATCAGGAATCTGTCAGCGCCCCCTGGTTACTCACCATACGACATCAGTGGCCGACACTGAGGAGCAAGATTGGCGCTCGTACAAAGCTGATCTGAGTTGGTGATGACCCCGCAAGCCAGGCGCATGCTATCACATTCCGCCGCTTGGCCCTAGGCAAGCACCCGCGTCAATAGCGCTAGCCATGGTCCAGCCATCCCGACCTCCCGCTAACAACCCGAGATGTAGTACATCCCCTCAATAAGACCGTCACGCGTAGCGTTGAAGACGCACATGCGAGGCGGCTCGAGAGCCGTGGCCCACAGATGGCGTGGCGTGTGTCGAACGTATTTACTCTGTACGCGAAGCATCAAGGCAGCGAAAAGACCCAGGTCCCTGCCAGATCTTGCAAAATTGCGACTGGCTATCGGCGACGGCTGGCTTTTGATAACTTATCAAGTGGCTTGGCGTATCACCCTGGCTTTGGACAAGAGTCAGGTCACAGTGTCGGTTGAGGCTCGTCGAAATATGAGACATACTTTATACCGTGCTCCACTGTTGGTGGGCGGCTGGCTCAAGGATTATCCATCCCTTGTCACCGAGGATGCGGCTGAACCTCCCTTCAGGTGTTCCCTGTATCCGTGGATCCCTGCGAGCTCTCCCGATTTTCTGATTCATTCGCAGCTGAGCTTTGATTGTGCAAGCTGGTTTCCGAAAGCTGTGGCGTCGAGTAGTAATAGTGCGAATCAAATAGCTCCCTTGGGCGGTTTCTGTCCCATAGGTACTCCTCGACTCTGTCATCGACGGGCTTGTCTGGGGACAATGTAACGCTACCGCCGGAATTGCTCTGATCGACCGTGGCGTTTGTCTCATCTGGGACCTCGCGACTGGCGAGGGATGTCAGCATCTGTCGCCTCCCGCTGCAGGGTCAAGAGGCCAAGTCGAGTGGGCAAGACTAACCTGTCAGCTTGGGATTCATTCCCTGAATGCGTCGAAGTTGGGGTCTCCTCGCCGTTACTACGGGAAGACAGACTCGGGGTGTTTTGCGATGACATGACAAAAAGCTCTCGCCTGCTTGGAGGGGTTTAATGCCGGGTTGTATCACAAGAGAGTTCATCGTTGCGTGGACTACTTCGACGAGACCTTCGCAGATTTATACAAAAGAATGATATTGGGGTAAGGGGGCATTGGAAAAAGGCAAATGCCACGACTTCTCATCCGATGGCCATCGAATACTGCGTTCCCCGTTTCAAGTTCGGCACCGATCTAATTACAACCAGGGTACTGCTACGGAGCCAGAGAGCCAGAGAGCCGCATCGATACCATCTTCTCGTTATGGGCAAGCAGGCGTGTGTGTGGGGGCACTGGTAGAGTGCTTCACCGCTTGGATTGAAGCGACCTTGGCTTCACCCTCGTCGATCCGTCTCCCTGATGACCCCAGAAAGGCAATGGGTCCGGAGATAGGGCATTCCGAAGGAGGCAAGAACTGTTCGTAGGCTACAAGCCTGTGTTCTGGGTCATCTGCTCTCGAAGCTCATGCACTTCCGGCGTCGCCGTCAGGCTCCCTGATATTTTTGACAGTCCTGGTCGAGGATAAGTCGTGAGGATTGATACGGCACCGAATTGATCACGACTAACGCAATTCCGATGACGCGATTGCGCCCAAAGCACCCCAAAGTCTGTCAATGTTATGCAGTCAGAAGATGCAAGCATTATGGATGGATATCAATGAGCGCTGGCTACGCTTCACTGCACATTGTCAAATGAGCATCGCGACTTTCTCTTGGCTGGTCGACACCCCGGTGCTTTGCTCCCATGCCAGCCCGCAAGTGGCGCAGCGATATCCTTCTCCCCTAAGATCTTGTGCCATAAGCCTCCAGCCTCACTGCAACACATGTACCCTTTCTGGTACTTGGCTTGCGGTATGATGGCCGGCTTCTACGTGGCAATGTCGCTTTAATTCTTTTCTTAAACTCAATGGCAGCTCGAGTTTGAGTGATGTCACTGCTCAACAGTAGCTTGGTCACAGAACCGAGTCTGCAAAGGTGGATGTGGCTCTCCACGCACTTGTTCCTACTTGCCGGTCAGGGGTGCATATTACAATCCGTTTGGTTGGGAAATGGGCGCCGTGTAACCATCTACTGTCGTCATTCGGCAACAAACGCCCTCTCGTTGATTGCGACTTGTTTCCTCACAACTCGGTACGCGTGTAGGATGTGCAATGTCTTAGGCAGCAGGCCTACAGCCGTTAAAGTTTAGGGTCCTTCCAAGATCCTGGTTGTCTCGTGGCATGAAGAGACATCGCTAGCCTGGGCTCACTTCCTAGCAAGGACGGGTACCATGTCTCATCGCGAATTGCATAAGGTGACGATGCACTAATGTGGCTCAGCTTGGGAGCGAAAAAGTCATCATGAGTGCCCGGCGCCTTTACGAAACGGGTCTGATGCTGCCTTTGGGCCGCCTCGTTGTTCCTACTGGAGATGAGGACTTCGGGTTGTGCTGACCCCATGGCCCGCTGACACCATCTTCTTGGGACCGGCCACAACAATGGACAACAAACGGGATGCAGGTATGGAATAGCAGGAGGAGGTCAGAAGGCAATGGTATATGATAGCAAGGCTGCCGCCGATGTGGGGTCCACCTATTCCCATCCAAGCTGGTGGCCGGTCCACCGAGGAAGCGCCCGCACTAAGTGTTCGAGAGTTTTGCCCTCATTTTCGGCTTGCACTGCTGTGGGATGTTGTTTCGCTGACAGGCTGCAGCGCGTTTTTCTTTTTTCTTTTCCCTAGACGCTGGTTGACCAGTCTTCGTCTTCCAGCCGAGTGCAACTACTGAAAGTCTTGAGCTCGTGGAGAGATCGAGCCTGGAATGGCCGGACGCGATGAATCAACACCAAGTTCATTCTCTCTGGCGGAGAATGGACCGTCGCTCTCTCGGGCTTGTGTATCAAGTGCACAGGCGCAATTTTCGAGGAGTTGAAATCATAAATGCTCCGAGTTCGGACTTGCACACTTCTGAAGAGCGACCCTTGATTGGTTTGATTATCAGGGCCTGAGATTGAACCTTTGGCTGCTGAAGCCTGATCTACAACACCCCCTTCACGGTTGCTACCTACTTCACCGCCATCTAAAGGCATCAGATCTCTCAACGCATGGACAACAATCAAGTAACACAGCCTTGCACGGCCACAATATCCTGACAGTCGACGTTCAGTCTTAGTTTTGGGATGACGTCCGGGGAAAATCCCCGGTTGGATCGGCAAGCGGCTACTTGCTGGTAATGTGTGTAACGACACTAGGGTGTACAAGTTCGTTTCCTTGCAACCACCAATGTTTGACGTGATGTATGGCTGGAGGATCTATCTGGACTTAGTAAACGGCGCGATCTGATTCGCTAGCAAGGAAGTGTGATAACTCTAGCATGCGGGTCGAGGTGGGCACGACATATTGACCCCCTCGCGAATCCGACGTCTCGGGAGGCAATGCAGAGAGACCCTTGGGTCTTGGCCTTAAAACCATCTCCACTCAGATTCGTCCGATCTAGGCTCGTTGGGCATGAAGGCGGCCATCTCCTGACCATGCTCCACGGATGTTCCCTGTACAATACACAGCCTTTATCAGAGCTCATGCCATACGAGCGAATCCAGCTTCAGCATTCCGAGAAAAGCAAAACTCGAATGACGGAATGGAGTTGAAGACGTTTGGGTGCTCTGCTCTCAAAGTGCTGTGAGCCTGGCGTTTGATTAGCTTCGTCCGCCTCACTCTAAACTCGCCTCGCATTAGCCAGGGCAGAGTAGCGTAGGACCCCAACCACCAAGCCGCTGAGAAATACTCCGACGAGCATAGACTTGATTCACGTGCGTTTTTTCAGACGCACAGAAGCTGGGGAAACATGTACGAGCATGCACGACAGACGTGGCTTCACTTTAGGTGCAGAAGCTGGGCCTGGGTCCAAGGACAGGGCCAGTACACAGCTTAGAACGCAGGCATAGTGCGCACTAGACCAAGAACAAAAGAGACGAGCCAGCTGTGCTCAGAGGAACGTGTGATAGGGTGTCCTAAGCCCACAGTCCACGTTGCATTATCTGAGAGAACTATCTGCCATTGGCTCTTCTCTACAGTGACAGCAGCCAATAGCTTCTGTTCACCTAAGAACCGCAAGAGATGCTTATTGCCAGCATCTAGTGCGGAAGATCAACGACCCGACAAGGCCGAGATCGGAACCTCTCTCTGAGATGACGTTGACTCATTCGATTTGTTGTTCGAGAACCGGATACATGGATAGTGGTCTCTAACATCGAGAATAGGAGAGTGAGAGTCAAAAGACTCACCCCTGACAGCAATTCAACAAGCGATTCGGAGCGCTTATTGCTTTTGCGCAGTGTCCCGCAAACAGCTATCATGTAACAGAGTGCGGGAAGTCTTAGGATCGTCTTTTTAAGAAGGCTGAACCTCGTGGGTTGGGGGCTGTCGGCTGCAACATGTGTTGGCAGTCGAGGGTGTTTCACAACATGGTTAGGAGCCCCCTGGCACGGAGATGCGGGGAAAAAGTTGAGAGCTGATCAAGGCAGGGTTGTGCCAGCTACATATGCAGTATCATTTCGGCAAGATACAGTATTTGCATAGAGGTATACATCTCCGGACCTTTTGATACAAGATGGTTGGACCAAAGTGGGAGACAACACGGTTGTTTACAAGGCAGATGAGGGACTTCCGGCGATGATTATAGGAACGACCTTCTCGGACAGAGCGGTGAGCCAGGGTTTCATGGATTTTTATTTCGTCAGTCATTCTTCCTTGTATCGTTTATAACCCTTCACGGGGGTGCCAGGTCTCCGTGTCGAGAGGATCACCGGCCGGGTGACCCACTTCTCCGGCGCTCGTCCGGGATGTTCGAGCGCTACCGGTAGTAGGCCGGAGATGTTCATCTTGAATTAAGCATACCTGGAAGACATTATTTGTGGATCTCGATGGCCTTATGACGATTTCCTTGTTGGCTAACTGCGTCTTGGGATTAGATCGGCAGCGCGACAATTCGCGATTACGAAGACGATTGTCCCCCACGACGATGGAAGAGCCAACCACGCATTGATCTCGCGAAAGGCCGCCAACTAAGAAACGGCTTACAAGCCTCTAGCTAGCTGACGCTCCGCCTCCCAAAATGCAGCCCACAGGGATAGCAAATGTTAACTTCCGCTGTTTTCTATCATAACTTGCCACAGCGGAATAAGGAGATAGATCCTACTTTAATCGTAGCTGATATTTAGCTATGAGATAGGTATATACATACCTTAATTATAGCTAGTATTTAGCTTGAAGGTAAGTCCTCGCACATTTCTACAATAATAACTGACTGACTAACATGGCTTTGGTGATTAGCGCAGGCTACGTGATGCGCCAAGGTGACCAATCAGGGCAGTTCTGCGAAGTTGCGCAAACCACAAGCCGCGTTTTTTCGCCAGGACGTCGGGTCCATTCGTGGTATAAGTAACGGTGGCTTTTCTCTCCAAAAACCTTGTTGCTAGCTCACTATCAGGTTTCGTATCCTATCCCCTCTGCTTTAGTTTCAATGTCGGACGCGGCCAATTCCGCCGAGTATCATGGCTCCTTGCCACCACCACCATCACCATCAGACCCGGCTTCCCGCATCCAGGAATGGCTAAGTGAGAAGCCAAGCATTGGCGAACGGCTCATAGCATGGTCTGAACCCCAAAATCCTAGGAATACGCATCCCAGGCGTGAACAAACTGGAAGCGAAACAACTCAGCAGGCCACCGAAACCTCTATTCCAACCGGCGCAAATGACACTGTTGGTTCCAATGTCAGTTCATTCGCTCTTCCCTCTGGGCCTTCTATGCATGCCTTCTCACATTCCCTGTCCTCACCCGAGAACCGCCTGAGACACTTGGGAGATGAGACGGTTTTGTATACTGGGGCTTGGGCCGAAGATGAGGGTATCACAACGGCAAAATCGTCTAATCGAGAAGTCAACGCACCATCGAGTTCGCATAAAAACGAAGCTGCCGCCACGGCTTCAGCTGGGCCGAAAAGCATCGGCTCGTCGCCTCTCTCCCCTCAAATAAACCTCCGGTCAGCCAATGATCTGCTGCGCGACCGTTTTGCCGCCCGGTTGAGAAGCTGGCTCAATGAGGTCTTATCCTCGAACCTTCGACAGAATCCAAGTAGAGACTCGGAAAGAGAAGCCAACTCAACCGCACACGGAAACGGAAGCAGCAGATCACACTCCGGGGGAAAACGACGTCTAGGTGGCGATGGGAGCCAGGGCGGAGGCGACGGTTATCCCGAAAAGTCCGAAAAAAGACTGAGACGAGGTGACGGGGATGGAGGAGATGGGGGAGGTGGTGGAGGTGGAGGAGGTTACGAGGACGCAACAAGAAAGCGTCGGCTTGCTTGCCCGTTCTACAAGCACGATCCAAGAAAGTACGGACAACCTCAATGGACATCATGCGCGCACCCCGGTTGGGATACCGTACACCGAGCCAAGTGAGTCTCCAGCAGGAGCGTCAACCTTCCCAACTAACGGAGCACAGGGAGCACGTATATCGTCGACACAAAATACCCAGATACCAATGTAGACGATGTTTTGAGGACCTGAAAACAGAAGCAAACCTCGATGCCCATTCCCGGATGCCTGTTCCTTGTTCAGTACCTCAGCAAATCCCCGTCCAAGACGGCATCAACAACACCCAAGAGCATCGCCTAAGGAAGCGAGCGTCGAACCACAAAACAGAAGTGGCCAAGTGGCGAGACATGTATACGATTTGCTTCCCCGACGACGAGGTGGTTCCGGATCCCTGTAGGTCAGGTCGAGCTGAGATTCCCCAAGTCCCCTTAGCTAATGGATGATGCGAAGATTGCCAGCTCGATCCAGCGGATGAATACCGCTCTTATTTGATCCGAGAGCTCCCAGCCAGACTTTGTCAACAACTGCCATCAGTAGTAGACGTTGCATCGAGCACCGAACTTCGGCCCCAGATTATAGAAATCGCGAGTAGTTTGATCAATCAACTGTACGATTCTTTCCGTCGCGAACTGGCGAACCCTCCCGAAGAATTGAGCTCCGGTATCGTTTCGGGCACCTCGGACAGCGACAGGGATCAGCGAGCAGCTCCGGAGGGGGAGGTAACCCTGAATCCATCTGGAGGGGAGGATCTGGAGGCAGCATCCTCGAGTGAAGGCCTCCCCTTGGACCCGGATGAGAATTGGGGTATCGACTGGGTCTCTGTGTTTGGCTTTCCTGGGACGTTTGATGGCTTCCTGCCAGGGGGAGGAGACAGTGAGCGAGACTCGGCTGGTTGAGTAGTTTACCCAAGCTTCACCTAATGCTTCACCTAATATTTCACCCAATGCTTTACCTAACGCTTCACCTAACGCTTTACCTAATGCTTCACCTAACAATTCACCTAACAATTCACCTAATGCTTCACCTAACAATTCACCTAACAATTCACCTGCTACTTCACCTGCTACTTTACCTGATACTTCACCTAGTGCTTCACCCGATGCTTCAATTAGTGCTTCAGTTGCCATGCCGGCTCGAATGTGGCAGCGTGGAATCCACTTGTTCCTTGAGCTCCTACGCTATTAGCTTCCTGCCTCTTTAGAGTATATGCTTGCCTTTCTCTACTTAGCTTATTGTATGATGGCTGTGTCCTACAAGATAGTTCCCGCCTTTGAGGACACCTGGACCGAGTGCCCTGGAGACTTGGGTGGATACCGCATGGCAATTGAGGAGGAGCTAATGCTCAACTCTAGCCTTCGAAACCGGATTACAGAATCCAGCGACCAGTTCATCCAGCCATACGGGCATTTCCTCAGCGATATTGGACATCCCAGTCTCCAGCTAGCGCCTGGCAACGGGTCAGAAACGGCCTGCGTTGAGAAGAACAACAGAGTAGACAGGGTAGGCACAAAAACTACTGACTACCTCACCGCATCGGTTCGAGGTGGGACGGAAGCCGATACATGTCATAGCGAAGGGGGAAACGAGAACTGGGCGGCCTCTGGCTCCGAGTTTGTCGACTTAAAGGATTCACCCGGTTTATCAGGTCATCGTGGGCAAAGTTGTGCCGAGGTCGAACCATCTCTGCGCTACAATCACCCGAGCCGTCTCGTTCGTGTGGGGAACGATAGAGACCACAGGGGCGTCTTCAAGATTTTGCGACAATTATTCGTCGTCACTTGACTTGTTTTCAGACCTTCCTCATCCGTGGCCAAGTATGGAGGATGAAAGCTTTGTGCCCCTTCAGATGAGGTTCGCCTAGGGCTTGGGGGAACGTCGATTCTCAACAACGATTGCCTGGTCCAACCTCGACGTTACCACGGAAATGCCGGATTGCTTGCCGGAGTTGAGAACAAAGTTGCAGTCAACTTATTAGAGTGACTTGACTCGTGGAAAATACGTGGCGTCACAGGCACATTTACAGGCACATATAAATAGCGTCTGCATGCACGTATCCGCCGGACGCCTAACGTGCATGAACCCGTGGATGGACTCCCACCTCGCATTTGAGTTGCAGCAAGTGTAGCAGATTAGCAACAGGGCAAGCGAGGACAACGGGTATATCGGAGAAACATGGGTGCATCTCGGGACACTGCCCAAAGGTGCCCTCGGAATCACAATCGTGTAGCGAGTTGGGATCAGAGTCAATGACGATGGGAGAGTGCCCAAGTTGCGCATCAGGGTCGTACAGACCAAGTCATTCGTCCTACAGGGAGCCTCTGGCGACAAGACGAGGTTTGTTCGGAAAAGAGCGCAACCAGTGCAGCACCCTTGAGCAAGGTCCAGGCAAGAGAACTGCTCCTCGGGTCTGGGGAGAAGGGCGGCGGGGGAGGCACAGCGTCGCGGCCTCGTGGAGATGAGCGAGTCGAGGACCCCTGGCGTCAGTTCATGGGATGGGGGGGGGGGG
>JAMYIC010000299.1:0-25363 GCA_024112705.1 Microcera coccophila | reverse complement strand
CTTCGATGACTGGCCAGTCCATTGTTTGTGTGAGCCCTTCCATCTGGTATGTGTCCAGCCCATCGATGATTTCGGCATTGATCAGTTCGAGTTTTTCTTCGGGCGCCTGCCAAGGTACAGCCCATGGGGATAATAAATGTTGAATTCCGCAATTTCTCATTGTAACTCGCCGCAGCAGAATAAGGAGATAGATCCTTATTTACCCCACATCAGAAAAAAAAAGCATCTCAGTTATTAGATTAAGAGTTATAGGGTAAGTTTATATACTAACTATAGCTAGTATTTAGCTTGAAGATAAGTAGTATAACTTTATGCCGATCCGCGGGGCTTGTATGAGCTAACATTTTGTCATCCCTGTGAGCTGTAGGTCAGAGTACCCCAAGGGAGATATGCCCAGGCAGACTTGTACCGAGTGCGGCGCTACACCATGACGTTGTCCTTCTCGTCCGCTGTCGTTGTACCACGGTATGAGTTCTAGCTGGCGGACTTCACCCTGGCAGTGCTCATGAGACATTGGCCCTCATTGATCTAATATCCCGTTAGCACACGTGTCTCGGTTGCGGTTTAAGACCAGACGACGTTCCGTCAGTAATGCTTCAATCCGCCCATCTTCAAAGGGAACCTGGAACTCGTCGCGTCTTCCACCCCGCACCCCCCACATCTTGCCTATCCAAGGTATCCATCCACATCGACGGAGGCGTGACTGCACTGCCGGTTCATCGTAGGATCCTGGGCGGTTCCGGTCGTGCTATTGACCTATTATTTGAACGAAAGATCACCTGCTAATACCTACGTCACTAGAGTATTCTCTTCTAGACACCTTGCGGTAGCACTGCATAAGCGAGGAACCACTCCTACCGAATCGATCGCCATCTCCAGACATTCCCCAGACCGCTCAGCGTAATGTCCACATGCATCGATCCCTGGCTCTACCTCGCATCGGCATCGGCTCTTGTCTCTCTTGGCCAATGTCTCGATGCCCCTATTCTCAACTCAGAGGGTTCGTAATAATCTCCGGATGAGTCCCAGGCCCGATCCAGAACCCGCTGGAAGAACATGACACCATGGCTATTGGAAGGGCCGTCTCGGCTCACAATGTCTTCGATTGATCTGCATTTGAATCAGGGGTCAACGTGAAGAATGATGCAGCCGCACTTCATTTCTCTTTTTTTTTTAATTTTTTTTTTACGGACTATCTGGCATCATCTGACCTATTACTTACTGACCAAGTCACGATCCGAGTTCTGGACGGTGCAGAACCCCTTCCCTTTTTTTATCTTTGCTTTTTGTTTTTTTATTTTTACCCCAAGGCCTATTCCAGGCATCTCTGTCCAGCCACTTACATGTCCTTCTTGAACGCGTGCTCTGGCTTGTGGGTCGTCTCGTAGTCAATGTGAACATATGCTCGCTCAATG
The DNA here is from genome assembly GCA_024112705.1 of Microcera coccophila. Lineage (NCBI taxonomy): Eukaryota > Fungi > Ascomycota > Sordariomycetes > Hypocreales > Nectriaceae > Microcera > Microcera coccophila. Next base: position 23,948 of record JAMYIC010000299.1, on the reverse strand, counting down.
TCTGGAAGATCCTCTAACTTGATCTGTAACGCTTCGGCCACATCGTGACTTTCCTGGAGAGTCTGCGACGGGTCCATGACAATGTCAACCTCGGCGATGAGGCGAGGTCCGGAATGGTAGACGCGCACCGTGTCGATGCCCTGGATGGCAGGCGAGTGGGTAACGCACACGTAGGTGATCAGCTGCTGCGTGTCCACAGATGCAACAACTCCAACAAGCAGCAAGAACTCGGCGAAGGCGGTACGAAGCCAGATGCACGATATGAGGACGGAGAGCAAGATGGCGCCCGCGGGATCGATCCACCATGATAGCTTGGCTCCGCCGATCGAGGTCAAGAGACCGAAACCATTGATGAGGAGGTCGTTGCGGTGGTCCTGCCACAGAATACTAATCTGGCTGTACTTGTCCTTGAGTGCCCAGCAGTAAAGGAAGAGGGAGAACTTGGTGGCGAATGCAGCACAGACAGAGATGACGGATGGCAGGTGGAAGCCCTTGTCGTTCTGGCTCTGAACCAACTCCTGCGCAGCAAAGGCGATGATGATGAGGGACACAGAGCTCATGATGAAACAGAAGGAGATGTTGCCGACGGTCTCGAGCCGGGCTTTGCCGGCGGGGAAGCGCCTTGGGTTGACACTCCGGATAGCGCGGTTAGAGAAAATCAGGGCGAGATTGCTGAGCGGATCGAAAATGGCATCCGCCATGGTGGTGAACAGGGACAGAGAGCCCGAGGAGATGGCGGCGTAGACTTGAAGCGCGGTGAGGATAAGGTTGACGGCGAGGGAACCATAGATGGCGATGCGGAACTTGAGCTGGTCGTCGCCCGCTTCCTGGCGGGCTTCGTCACGATGTTGCTCGACCGACTTGAGCATGCGCTCAATGGCTGCGTTCTGATTCTCATAGAAGCCCTTAATCTTCCTACCACTGGGCTTGGGACCCGGCTCACGATTGCTCCTGTCGCGCTTGCGCTTGGTGTTGGCTTTGATCTGCTCGAGATCCGACTCCGTCTTGTAAGCCAGTGACAAGCCGTAAGGGTCGTTTTCCAGGCCCACTGTCGGGATGCGCGTATGGCCCGCGGTGACCTGGCTCTCGACGTCTGTCAGGTGGGAGACATTGCGAACGACAGTCTCGCTGTCATCGCCCACAGGCTCGATTCCGGTGCTCGCCGCGTGACGGAGCGAAGACCGAGAGCTGCTGGCGGCACGATCAATGGATTGGAGGTGAAAGATGTTGGGATGGTGAGTGATGGTGTTGTGGGCGTCGGGAATCATGGTGGCGAGACGGCTCACTGATATGTGAGCAGAATTCGATGAGAGGGCGTTGAGAGGCGAACGACGGGTGAGGTAATACAGCGACCGATCCGGTCCAGCTGCGGTGAGTCGACCCGGTTGAGATGCTGTTCCGGGAGTTGTTGTCAATGGTGGAGGAAGGAGAAAAGCCTGTCAAGGAGGGAGCCCGTTGCAAGAGAGATGAAACCTGACGATAAGCGATCCCAGAAGGCAGATGATGGTTACGATATTTCTTGTCGGTGGGGTGAGAGAAAGGAAGCCCTAGAACATTAGGAAAAGAAAGAAGCACCGACCAAGAATGGCCATCATTACCTTACAGATCTCACTGATTGACCGGTAGGTTCAACAGTAACATGTTGGCAGGGATAGTGTATCCGCCAAATCCAGGTCAGGTTTGGCTTCGACGGCTACACCCAACCAACTCTTCCTTGACCGGGCGCGGGTGGGGTTGATGCTAGAAAGACGCTCATCTTTGTGAGGCCTCTCGAGGGTCGTCATCCGTCCATCCAAGCGCGCCTAACCGTCCGCCAGGCAAGTTGTGAGCACAACGGTTAGTGCTTCGCAAGTCGTTCCAAACTCCAGCCCCTCATCGCGCGTTTCGCTGCCATCCGGGCTTTGGGCTTTTCCGGCTCCGACTCCGACTGGCGTCATCGTCATCGTTCTTTGGGGATTGGCGTTCAAGCAAAGAAACACGAAACCAGAGGGGACGAGAAACGGATGAGGTTGAAATAAGGTGAAACGGGGCCATTCTTATTATAAATGGCCCCCCGTAGTCTCCCGTTCTTTTTCCTCCATTCGCACTCGCAACGGGGCCCGAGCCATCACGTCGGGATTGGCCATCGTCGGGCGTCTTCGGAACGGGGCATCGTCCAGTGAGGTGTCATTTTTTTGCCCGCCGAGGTACCTTGAGGGCCTCGCCGACTGCCTCGTTCCTGGGAAGATCTTGGATTATTGGTTTGCGGAGAATGCTTGGCTTAGAGGTCATGGCGCTCTTGGTACCCGACGGTAGATCATCGAGACACGGCAGTTGGCGATACCTTGGGCTTTGGCTAAGAATAAAGCATGGCTTCACGATATGCCTCACTTCCTGCATCTATAGCGCAAGGTGATCAACAGATGACGGGTTCGGACGGCAGCCAAGGAAATCATACACCATTTCCCATAAATGCCTGGGGTACTAAATTACATGGAGCGGATGTTGCTCGCTCAGATTGCACCTGAGCTTGTGTCAACTCAGGCATGCCCTTCCCTATCTATGCCTTGGGGGAAATGAACGCCTCGAGAGCTCAACTCATGAGAAACACCATGGTCTGGTCGATATCAACTCCCTTCGGTGTGCATCAGGGTATCATTAGTCAGTCGCACCGCCCGACTACAGCTTGGACTTGACCACCTCACCATCGTCACACCTTGCCAAGATCCAGGCTGCAGTGTCTTTCGCAAACTCCTCCCTAACGAGGTCCCGATGTAGCTGATGGTATGCGCCCTCGTATGTCTTGGACGTCTTATCCTCAATCTTCTGGGCCTCCATCCACTTCATCGCTCCCTCGTAGCTGCACGTTTTGTCGTCGGTGCCGTGTGCTAGGATCATGCTCTTGATGTTCTTGCCCATATTGACTCGGCCAGATGACAAGGCCGATGTCCGATCAAGCATCGCAGCAAGGCCCTGGAGAGTGCCAGTGTCATGACAGAGTTCGTCCTTGCGAAGTGCTTCGCGCGCTGCTGGATCGCGAGTCAGACGCTCCGGTGGGATATGATGCACCAATTGGCGTTTCGGTAAGAGTCTGGCAGCGAGCCTTCCGGCGAACACCTTCAGACTGCTTGGCACTTCCTCGGCCGCAAAAGCGATGAAGGGAGCCTCCAACAGCCAACCCCGGACCTGTTTCACGAGGCTCTCGTACTTGTCATCAGCAGCCAGTGTAAGCACCTCTCCGCCGCCCATCGAATGGCCCATCACAAACACCGGTACGTCCGACGGCAGCTTATCCTGAATAAATGCGGCTACCTCGTCGACGACTTGCAATGTTGGACCTGTCAGGCCTTTGTCTGCCGGCTTCTTTACGCTCTGGCCCCAGCCCCGTTGATCCCAGCCAAAGATCTGAATTCCATGGGCGGCGATGGCCTGGAAGCATTCATTATAGCAGTTGATGTGATCGCTGAAGCCGTGGACGAAGATTAGTTTGGCCTTTATAGGCGCTTCCGGCTGCGGAGTGCGTTAGATAACTGATATCTGCCAACTTGCGATCTGTAGGGGAAGGCGGATCATCTGGGGTTATAACCTACAGTCCAGGTTTTGGTATATAGGCTGGCATCGCCAACCTTGAAGGTGCCTTCAGTTTCGGTTGACATGTCGAACAAAGACTGCCCGGCTCCGATCAAAATGACACTTCTATTGTAGGTCGAGCAGGTCCGTAGAATGATCGAAAACACGGAGAGTTACCTGCGGCGAGTGATGGCTTCTTGTAATTACCTCGAGAGCTTGACGGGGTTCGAAGTTGAAACCAGCCAACCCAAAGAGTAGCCCGAGGGTGCCGTCCAGTCGCGTCAGGCATGTGACAGGCTAATTTCGCCCTAGAAATCCAGCGTTTTGACGCTGAACAACGCCACCAACACCTTCGAATGACCTGTGAATAAGCGCCCGGTGCATGTGCAGGGTGGGAGCTTTAGTTCCAACAAGCAGATACGCAAATACGGCATTCAATCGACGGAATGAGCGGGTCCTAGGGCAGAGGTCGTCTTGGAACAATAGGGTAGCTGGCGTAAGGTCGGCAAGGTACTTTACCTAGATCCTACCTTAGCTTAAGCTCATGTGGGCCGATAGCTCCAAGCCCATTTTTTTACCTCAGCTATGCACCAAACATACAAGCCGTTGCGGCGCCGACACATAACAAATCGCGAACTTCAATTTCGAAAACTTCAAACTTCTCTTGGCATTGTCTTTTTTCTTCTTCTTTTCTTTCTCTTAGAGGCGCCTGATATTGTTGGATGGCTTCCACTTCCTTCTCTTTCGTCCTAGACCTCAGAGACGCCGACTAAAAAGGAGGCACCTGTCGAGTGGAGTTATCTGCGCAGTCGCGGGCCAAAGACCATCTGTATCGGTGGTCGAGAACCTGCGTAGACATCGCATGGCTAATTAATTAATGTACATGATTCGTCTAAAACTTCCTGGCCTCTGACCTCTGAGGTCAAGTTCGCCGTCTGCCAGCCTTGCGACCGACGTAAGTCTCCAATATGAGCTTGAGGTGGCCTGACCTCCGCTCGTTTCCTTTAAAGCGTTCAGGGCCGCTTCTCCTCATCCTTGTGCTTCCCGACCGCCTCCTTCGCCTCCTCAAGCTCGGCATCTTCCTCCTCCTCCTCTCGCCTCTCCAGGTCTTGCTCTAGCTCCTCAGCCTCGGTAATGTGTGCACCATGATCGGAGCTCCGCTTCTCGGCAGGAATGTCGCCGCCGCTCATCTGCAGCTCCATCAGCTTGCTGAACGCGCTCTCCTTATCTGCCGCAAGCCTGGCATAGCTTCCGATCTCGGCAACCTTGCCCTCGCTGTTGAGCACAATGATCTGGTCTGATCGCTTGATGGTGGACAGACGGTGGGCGATGGAAATGGTGGTGTTTCGGCCACGGAGAAGTCCTGCGAGGGCCTCATTAACCAGAGTCTCGGATTCAGCATCTAGCGCTGATGTGGCTTCGTCCAAAATTAGAATATCGGGGTCCTTGAGGAGCGCTCTGGCAATGGCGATGCGCTGCTTCTGTCCTCCAGATAGCTGCGACCCACGCGAACCAACTTGTGTTTCCAATCCATCGGGCAAATCGCTGATGAAATTGCAGTTGGCCCTGCGGGCCGCACTGATGATGGAGGATCTGCTGGCATTAGGTATTCCGTACGCAATGTTTTCGGCAATGGTTCCCGAGAAGAGCACGGGTTCCTGCGAGACCATTCCGATGCGCCTCCTCAACGATTTGACATTCATCGTGGAGACATCGACTCCATTGATCGAGATTGTACCGCTTGTCGGATTGTAAAACCTTAACAAAAGGGCCGCAACGGTGGACTTGCCCCCTCCCGACGGGCCAACCACACAAACGTTGCTTCCGGATGGTATCTCGAAGTCCAAGCCGTTAAAGATCCTGACTGCGGGACGGGTCGGATAGGCGAACGTTACGTTACTGAACCTGATCGGCCCCTGTGCCGATTTGACTGGGACGCCGACCGTTTGGTGAATTCCTGGCTTTCGGTCCTGGAGCTCAAATAGCCGGCTGGCGGCACCGACACCCTTCATGAGTTCTGAATAGAAGCCTGAGAGGCCGAAAAGACTGGAACCAGCAAAGGCCGTGTACATCATGAAGGAAGTTAAATCTCCGACAGACATGGCGCCAGACCGCACGAAGCTCCCTCCCACAATGAGCATGGATAGGATTGTCATGTTGCCGGCCCAGCCAGTTGAAGCGAAGAAAGTGGCCGCAACTAGAGACTCCTTTCTGCCTAGAGCAAAGATCTTCCGGATTTGCTTGTTGTAACGACCAACTTCCTGGACTTCACCCACAAAAGCCTGACTGGTCTTGATGTTGCCAAGTCGCTCTTCAGCGATCTTGGTTAGAGTGCCGAGGTTCTTCTGGATTGATCTGCTGATGTTTCGGATAGCTCTTCCGTAGAAGAAGGCACCAATGGCAATAGGGGGAAACATGAGAAGTAAGAGACCAGTGAGCTTGGGGCTCGTCCATATCATGATGGCGAATCCTGCTCCTCCGCTGAACAAAGCTCTGAGGCCGTCGCTAAGATTTTGCGTGACCGACTTGCCCACGATGACCGTGTCGGAACTGAGACGAGATATGAGGTCTCCCACCCGGTTCGCGTCGAAGAACTCGGCATCCTGAACGTACGTGCGTCTGTAGAGCTGAGATCGCAATCTTGCCACGACTCTCTCACCGACGATACGCAAGAGAACCACGCGGCCAAAATTGGCCAAAGCACCCGCTGTGAGAATGGCACCCAGACCGAAAAAGAACTCGTTTAGGGTGAAACCAAACAGACGGATGTCTTCGGCCTCGCCCTTGGTAGCGAGATCAAGAATGCGGCCGACGGAGAAGGGGATGGACATGGTAACACTCGAAGAGATGACAAGGAAGACAAAAGCAATGCCCAGCCATCTCAGCTCTGGCCGCGCAATCTTGATCAATCTCCAAACCTCCCCAAAGCCAGCCTTGCCTTGCTTGCCCTCCTTGGATAGCTTGGCAGAGAGGTTGACCTGCGCTGCCTTCGCCGCCTTTTCACTCTTTGCAAACTCATCCTTGTGGGCGTCTTCCTTGAGACTTTTCTGAGAGTCTAGTTCTGCCTTCCTCTTGACGCCTTCTTCGACCCTGTTCTGGATTTCTTCCAACAAGCGGGGCGAGGTAGAGAATCGTCGCAAACGGTTGCTCACGGAGCCATGCTGGAGGGATCGAGATTCAAGCTGACTGAGTCGGAGACTGGGTGGAAAGACTGATGCAAAGGATTGAAGAGTCGAGAAAGAGAACGAGGGCAGTGCTGGTCTTCCATGGATGGTCGAGGCGTTCAAGCACCTTACGTGGGTGATGGGAGAGCTATTTTTGCGTATCGAAGCTGTCAATGGACCTCTCGAGGCAGAGAGAGGAACCTGCGATGAGAATGGGGAGGAGTCGACGAGTCGCGGGAGCAACGCCCGTCGCGCCGCTCCCGGAGCCATGGCGCCGGTTGGGAAAGCAGTGACAGAAGCCCTCGATCAAGGGAGCATGATCAGGCAGCGCGGTAATCGCTAGATAGACACAGAGTCGTTGTTCTGTTCTACACGTTGGAGAGCGTTGTGAGATTTCAAAGAAAAATACCCTGTGATGCCGTCATCACCGCGGCATTTCCAACCTCCGACGGTTTGTAGTTTGCAGAGGTCAAAGTCAAAAATTTGGGTGGATCCAGCTTGTGAGCTACCTTGTTTAGGTATCGAGGATATGGCGTTTGCGGCACGCCTCGGTCGGAGCTACGCGCTTCATCTAGCCCGGCCGATCCGGCCCACCGAATTCATACCAAAAGCACATCCGGATGCGCCATTGATGGTCGTAATCCCGAGACCTGTCGGACCTTGTAATTGCCAAATGGTTTCATTACCGTCGTTGTTCAGGTTCGACACTGGCTCTCGGCTCTCGGCCTCGTCAAGGTTTTCTTCCATGGCTCTCTAGACCGGTGTGCAGTGTTTCCCCGCTCATCGCCCTATCAATATCTGCGTTTAGGATTGTTCTTGAGAGCGACTAGATAGAAAAATGGTGATAAAAATACAGATGGATCTAAACTAGAGAGATATACTGATACACACGCTAACTATCGTGCTAGATCTTCCGCCATTGCCGTTAACCTGAGCCTAGATTTCGCATCTGGTAGTGTTGCTCCCTGTTCCTACGAGTTCGGGTTGGCGCCCTCCTTCAACATCTCGGCTACATCAGCATCGATGCCGTCGTCTCCTCCCAAGTTAGGGAAGTCATCCGCATCGTCAACTCGACGCCTCTTGTTAGACCCATTGGTCGAGATTGGCAACGACTGATATGAAGATGCTACATCGGATAGCATCTCAATACCTGAAGCTGAAGGTCGCTTCTCGCCACTCGGCTCTTGAGTAGGGGCCGCTGCCGCACCCTCGAACGGTTCATCCTCCATGGCGGGTGGCGTCAAGGCTTCCACGGCAGGTGGTGTCAGGGCCTCTATGGCAGGTGGTGTAAGAGCTTCCATCTCTGGTCGGTCTGGCTCCGGCACCGGGCTCGCGGAATTTCCTTCTGTAGGCGAGCCATCGTTGTCTGCTGGTCCGAGGGCTCGCATGATGGCAACTTCCACATGATGCTTTTTCTCTTCAATTTCACTCTTTCGAGCCTGTAAATTGGAAGCAGCGCGCTTATCGGATTCTAACGCAGCACGATTGGAATCCAACAGCTTCTCCAGGCCGGAAATCAGGCCTTCTCGCGCCTTCACACACTCAGCCACCGCATTCTCTGCATTCGCAAGTGTTTTGAGGAGGCCATTCAGCCGTGCAGCATAGACCGGAGCCGAGGGTACTGGAGTGGAAGTGTCGGTCTGCTTTTCATAGTCTTGGTTCGCCGACGCAACAGTACTCTTGAGAGGGCCGCTCAATTTGGCGATGGTTTGATGTGCAGAAACAAGAGAGGCAAACTCAGACGGTATCGGGGCTGGACCTCCGAACGGAGAGCCACCGAAACCTGTTTTAGCTGTTCCTCTGGCTTTATCCAGTTCTGTAAATGGTAGATTGTTAGCCTTCAAGCTTGGTAAAGAGGTCAGTCCTCTTGTTTTACATACCATCTATGCGGGAATCAATCGCTGCCTGAATTGGGGATTCAAAAATAGCCCTGTCCCTCCAAACATCCACAACGCGCTTCAGTTTTCCCTGAATTTCAGCCAATGCTCCCTTATATGCAATAGAGATGGCTTCGGCAATGACAGGAGAAAACGCAATGATGAAATCATCCTTGTGGCGGATTTTGGACTGTTGTGCTACTTCTAAACATCGAATATCGTAAGTTAATGGCTAGGCGATGAGCACAATCGTGAGATATCTTACCATTGGCGAGATAGACCAAGCTCAGGCGTTTTGTACTCGAAGAGTCCTTTAGACGCTGGACCCAGAGCTGCACGGTGCGATCTGCATGTCTCCTGATGCACTGGTTAGTCTCTCAAATAATCCTGGTACCCGAAATTGATTGTGGATGGCCTACCGATGAAACATGATCCATTGAGCTGCAGTAGCAATGCTGTCATGACTCTCGTTGAGGGCCGACAGTCGCGCAAGCACGGCGTCGTCGTTATAAGCCATGATGTGGTCGAAAACAAGCTCAGAGAGTCTCGAAATTGACTTGGATGAGCTTCGAGCGAATGCTGTAGATATCACAAGAAGTTCGGTTCTACGGTCGTCTTCAAGCTGGTTGCCGTGGTACCAATGAAATGTCTACGACAGCTAAGGTACTTGCAGAAGCTTGCAGCAGATCTCTGCCTGCATGTGGCTGGCTCACAAAGTTGGCCCAAACAGAGCCACCCGAGCCTCCCTAGCTTCAACACGCCTGACGAAGTGTTAAAGTGATGTTTGCTCAATATTTGTGATGAAGACAGCGGAATTCCTGGTAAAACAAGGAAAGGTTCGACAAGGGAAGCTTGGGCGAAGCATGTCAACAAACATCTTATAAAAGCAAATACCTGGTTATATGCATCTTCTGATACGGTGTAATTCGATACTCCGATTTCCATCGAGTTCTAAAATAGGAACTTGGAGCGCTCACCGCCCTGGCAGAATCCACCTCATCAGTTAGCGATGGCCGTATGCTAATAGGAGGAGCGTCGACAGCATCATCACCGTTTTCGCCCAAATCAAGATCTTCGTCACAAGACATATTCCCTGATCGCTCCCAAAGCGCAGTCGCTGTCAGAGCATCTGGATATCAAACATCTCCGTTCTCACAAAATGGCGGACCGGTTCCCATCCCTTGACGACTTCGATTCTGGTGGTTAGTGGTTATTCCAGACAGTGCTTGCTCGGACGCAGCTGACAAGAAACTTGAAGCGCAAACTGAGGTCAAAAACGTCACTGCCGATGCTTCTGCCGATGATTTCATCACTCGCGAGAAGGCAGTGTTAGGAGAAGATGCGGAGCAATTCGCAACCAGTAAAGATGCCGCTGCATTTGGTCAACCCAGCGGCGATCTTTTAGGAGGAGGTGATAATGTCGACTCTACCTTCGAATCTCAGTTTCCAGATATTTCAACTCCCGCTGCTGTAAGTCTTGTCACAGGATGTTCATGACAGATGGCTGATTAGCTTGCGCCAATAGGGCACCGGACTCGCTCCTGGCGGCAACAGCATTACTGGGCCGTCTGTCAGTTACAACTCAGGCTACCAAGCGTCTGCGGAGGATGAAGAAGAACCCGATGTCATCAAGGAGTGGCGTGAGCGTCGGGATGCCCAGATCGAAAAGAGAGCCGAGCAGCACAAAGCTCAACGGGCGGAAACCGTCAAGGAGGCCCAACAAAATATCGACGACTTTTACGAGAACTACAACTCCAAGAAGGAGAAGGGCATCGCCCAAACACGAAAGGAAGCCGAAGAATTCTTGGCCAACCGGGAGGATACTGTTTCTGGTGGCACTAGCTGGGATCGTATTGCTAAGCTCGTTGATGTGAGCGGCAAGGGCTCGAAGGGCGGAGCATCTGGATCTGGCAAGGAACGTTTCCGAGAGATGTTGCTGGGCCTTCGAAAGGACGACAAAGCTCCCGGTGCAACGGGGTATTGAGAGTAGCACGCAGGGGTTTAAAACCCTCAGAGGTACGGCCAGATGCAGCGCACGTTGGACTGCATCTTTTCAACGACGCATGCGATTTTTAGGCCTTTTAATGCTGTATTCTAGAATCAGGGAGTCGAGGTTGATAGTGGCAACAATATGCGAATAGATACACGCCACTTTGGACACCAAAGATGAATGCAATAAAGACCGTGAGAACTCAATTGCACTTCTATTGACACACTCTACTATCCATGCGGTCCTTCCAATCTCTGAGCAACTTATTCCACAATCCTATTGAGTTCCGTTCCTTAGTCCTTGCCGAACCAGGTGTTGTGGCCCAGGACCTTTCGGCCAGCAGCATAAAGGGTCGCTTGGAGTTGTTAAAATCAAAGTTCAATTGGTCCTGACCACAAACTTACCGCCAAAGGTGCCCCAGAGAAGGAAAAGGTAGGGGGTCATGTAGACTCGGCTTCGGGGGTTCTATCGTCTCGGTCAGCAGGAAGCTCGATGGTGCGTCGTTCGGGTCAGGCAATGCAGTCGTACAATCTTCCAGACACGAGTGTGGTTCCTGTAAGCAGCCTGATAGAATCGCTGGTGCTCAGGCACCTTGTTCTTAGCGTCAACGAGGCTGCAATGCGTGTCAGCGAAGGACCTCGTACGATGTTGTGCCTCGAGCTCGAAACCGGCCATTGACAGCGAACGGGGGTCCTGGAACGTCGTTGGCTGTCTCATTGGATCAATTGAACATACCCCATTTTGAAAATCGTTCCGAAAGTTTCGCGAGAGGTTTCGATGGTTGGACCGAGGTGGGATGTCGAGGTGGTGTAGTGGAGGATGTCGAGGTTTCGGGTCGAAAGAAATGAGGCCATAACTTGATTGGAGCCGGTAGCAGCATGACTCAGCACAGCTTCTGACGTTCCCGTTGGCTATTGCACGTGCACTCTCGACCCATCTGGACGACCGGCTCCGAGAGCGCATCGAAAAGTTTAGCAAACTCAAGAGTTCGGAAAAAAAGCGCCATACAAATCCCTGCCAGCGCTATTTGCCAGACGTGCCTTTTGATGAAGCGACCTACGTGAGCTGCGGCTGGTCACAGTCAAGTCATCTCTGGGAATGCAAGGAACCCTGAGACGAATTCGACACTCGCCAGCTCCAGCTCCAGCTCCAGTTCGAGTTCAACCCGACAGACTATCACCGACCAATCTCTCCAGAACCCGGCCTCGATTTCTCAATGCCCTGGTAGTTCCGTCTAATGCTCCTTACTTATTCGCTCGTCAATCGTTTTCGTCCCAGACTGCCCAACAAGCAATACAGAAATCATGGAATGCTGAAACCTCTAACAAGCTGTCTCGCTCGAGACATTCCGAATGGAGTGAAGATGGAAGACTGGGGCAGTCCGGATCGGAGCGCAATAAGGCCCTGAGGCCTCAATCGCAAGCCTCCGAAGTTCTGGACGTCCCCACGAAGAAATCGATACAAGATGCTGTAGTTCAAAGAGGATGGGGCCAGGTCGGGGAATGGGAGCGTCTCATTGTTCATATCCGTCACACACATGGGAACGAAGGGGTATGGCAAACCTTCCTGGAGATCCGAAAAGGAGGATTTTGGCATCTGTTGAGCGAGGGATACACGGCTCTTATTCGAGATCATATCCTCATCGCCGCTTTAAGCGATGGCCCACGAACTGCCATATTGCTTGACTTTGCTCAGCAACTTCGCCGGGAACACAACTTCGAATGGCCGAACCTCTATACGAGAGTTGTCAACTTCTATCTCGACCAAGCCGACTATGAAAATGCGTTCCTCTGGCACATGCGCCTGGCGCCTGACTTTCCTCCCTCGGCCGAGACCTTTGGCTCTTTGTTATCAGGCTTCGTTGTTGATTCGACGCCAAGGCTCCAGAGCACGCTGACGACTATGTACGTTTTCAGTCCTCATCGCAAACTCTACGATCATCTGATCCCGGCCCTTTTCGATTCCGGCCAGTCCAAGCTTGCCCGCGCCTGGAGGAAGAAGCTTCTCATGTTCCAAGATTTCCCAGAGACATCTAAGTCACGACCGTTCTTGAAGTTTCTCGCTCGCTATTATCCAAAGCTGCCGTTGGTGGACGAGGAAATGCAGATTGCTGGCCTCGACGAAGGCACCGCCCGAAGAATGGATGCATATAATTCACTGCAGCCTCAACAACCGGAGCCTGCGGAAGGATACAGTGATGCTATTACTGCTCAATGGTTCGCAACTTCCTGGGCATCTGCAGAGTTTGCCATCAGTCTTGTGCACAAACTTGGATTTCATGTCATTGGGCCAAAAGCTCTCCAATCCCTTGCACGTCGAGAAAACGGCGCTCAAGGAGTTGCTGGCCGAATTGCTCAGCTCGAGAAACTAGGCATTGCTATTGAACCTCGGACGTATAGCAAAGCCCTGATTTTCTTCGCCAAACAGGGCGAGGAGGAGCTTCTCATAGATCTCCTGCGGAGCGACATTCATTTTGATGAATTTGACAACATTGAGACGCGCCAAATGCTTATGGCGGCATCCGTGCGGGAGCAAGATTGGAAGAGAGAACGTCTTCTCCAGGGAGTTGAATGGGCTCTTGAGAACAAGTCATCACCTCGGCAGCTCAATCAGCTACTTAAAACAATTCTGTTCAAAGAGGATGGGATTGGCAAGGCCAGGTTGGTTCTCGACAGGATGAAGTCCCTGAACATTCCGGTTGCGCAGAAAAACTCTTTGACGTTTCTTAAACGCGTCTTTCAAAAGTTACGATATTACCCAATCGGGAAAAACCAATCTCCTGACGGCACCAAGGAAACACAAGTTGTGGACAGAGCTATAGATGTGATTCGGAGAATGGCATCCCGGGATGTTGCGATACCGATCCGATATTGGAGGATACTTCTTTACAACCTCGGTAGGCTAGGCCGATTTGAAGAGCTTCAGCAGCTTAGCTTGGAGATTGTACAGTTTTACAGCCCGCCGTCTGGTGGCCTGGTGCCAGTTTCCCGTACGGACTTGCCCCATGAACCCGAAGACGACATCGCCCCTGTCTCGCAGGTGAAGATCACCCTAAACGACACGAGAACAGAGAATACGCCCGATGCGGTTGCTTCCCTGAGAGTGGACGAAGCTGTCGCACGTAGTCCCTATTCAGAGGATTTCTGGAAAGCCGAGATGGGTGAGAAGTATAAAGGTCCTGCAAACAAACGTTTGGGCATGGACATCAGGAAGCCCAAGGTTCTAGCGGATGATCTCTCTAGACGTATTCCGACACATGAAGAGCGCTATCCACGTAGCCCTTATTCGGAAGATTTCTGGAAAGCCGAGATGGGCGACAAGTACAAGCCTCCAGCCGAGCAGCGAGCAGCGAAATCCCTCGCAGAGAAAGCAAAGACACCTCGGAAACCGAAGTTCAGAGACAGGATGAAGAACTTTATTCCCGCTGACCTCCCTTTCTCCCATCGGGAACACCCGATACAAAAGATTTTCGATCCGCGTCTGCAGCGTGCCATTGTCAGGTGGGGGTTCGACCAGACTTTGAAGGTTGAGCCAAGTATAGACTCACTCCTGACGAACGAAAACTCGAGGCTTGGAGCCTTCGATGTTGCCCTTGGAGTACATCTTCTGGCTATATTGCGAGATGAAGGAGTGTTGATTGACAAGCAAGTAGTCCGAGCTACTGTCATTTCACGGATGGCAATTGCGCAAGTACCTGGTCGACAGAGAGATCGGAGAAGAGATGATCAAGAACTTGCACCACGGAGAATCAAGGCTCTGGTCGACAGAGCTTGGGGTTCAGGGCTTCTTCCTGCAACCCCAGATCTTCTTCGAGAGCTTGAGAACCAGAAGCCGAAGCTATGGGGTCGCTACCCGAAGTTGTATCGAAGAGCATATGATCCGGGAGGGGATGAACCGGAGACCGAGGTTCTTGAAGAAGATACTGAAGAGGACGAATACGAAGACGAAGAGGATGACTTCAAACAAAAGGCCTAACCGGAGGACAAGTGCCGGGGCACATTTACAGCCATTAGTTTATGGGGACAACCAACTGCCTATATATAAAAGAAGAAGAAGAAGAAGAAAAAACCAAGGAAAAACCCTGACGCCAGTTACATTCATGACATCTCCCTCATAACGTGCTTTAACATTGTAGTGGTACATGCGTCTCAGGGGTCACAAGCCCATAGTTGCACATTCATGGCCGCAGTCGGACTCGAAACTGCTCTCAGGTGATGCAAACGACGGTGGATGTCTCGACATTGCTAATCGCTCGTGGAATCGTTGTCTTTCTTGGGCTTGATCATCAGCAGAATGAACAAGCCCGCAATAAGAATGATCAGAAGGAGAATGATCTTTCGTTTAGTCGTCCTTCTTTGATACCCAGACGCGACTGTGAGTTCCTTCTCAGCACCCTTGACATCCGTATTCATGCGTTCCACATTGTAGTCTATCCTGTCGAGCATGGTGCCTTGGTCGATGACCATGTTCTGGAGATCTCGGAATAGGTCTGATAGCTCGATGATACCCTGTGCAATATCCTCGATCTCACGCTCTCGTTGAGCTATTGCGGCATCGTTTGAGTGTAGCGTCTTTTGTTTCATGGCTGCTTGTAATGTTGATTGCGAAAATGACCGATCAGCATCGGACTCTTGTAAGGAGGGGTCGAAATATGATCCAGGTTGGGGGGTCGTAGATCGTTCGCCAGGACTCAAAGTGCCGAGTCCTCCCATATCGCGAAGCTCTGGAAATGATGTCAGCTTCATGCCCGGTGAAGTTTGCTGCTTCTGGGATTGACGAACTCTTGAGATATGAACTTTGCTTCTTTCTGAAGCTTGCGCTTGCATCCTGAACCCTTGTGGCGAGTGAAATCTGTATGTTCTTGGCCATCGTCTCCTCAGCAGCGCTGATGGTCCCAGAGAGCTTAGATTCGCGCACCATGTGCTCTACCCGCTGAATAGCCCGGTGGCATGCATGAAACCCCTTGGTAATATCCTGGGTGAGTTTCTCGATATGCGCCTCCTCGGCCCTTTTGGCGTCGTCATCGTTGAAGCCAGGTAAGACATGCTTCTGGTGAAGCTTTCCCAAGCTCAGCCCCTTGGTAGCGATGGTCGAAAGCAAGTCGGCGATCTCGTCGGAAACGTCGGCCCACCGCGGCGGCAGCAAGTCCATCTCGACTACTGCGTCGCCATCGTCTTCGAAGGCGCCGGCCGACAGCAGGCCTCGACGGTCGTCGTTCGCATAGCTGCCACTCGCAAACGAGTCGGAGAGGGAACTCCCTCCGGACGCACCGGCGCCATATTTACTGCGCTGGGGAGGATGATGCGCATAGGACTGCCGGTAGGAGATGTAGCTTTAGCGACGTGTCAGTATTAATCGTTGATCGAGGGGACAGCCTCCAAAGTTCATACAGGTTTGTGCGGTCTCGCCACATGGCGGACGCCTGAAGAGATCTTAGAGACCGTCAGGATAAAAGCAAAGAGCGATCGGTTTTGGAATGGTGTAAGTTTGGCAGCGGAGGGAGTGTCATCGGTTGGCTGGTGTAAATAATTCCGGGTGCTTTGAGGCTTCTCGAGATGTCCCAGGCGGGATCGCCAGTGGCTGGAACGTATTGAGGATGGTTTGCTGGCTGCTGACTGGCTTCTGACCATAACGATGCTAACATGGGGGGGCTCTCCAGCGTCTACCCTTCTGTATAGGAAGTGCACAGCGTGCTAACGGAATCATGTGTCTGAGGAATCACCCGGCACTCCCCGCTGTTCAGGGGCTTGTCCGCTGACGGTAAGGCCCTATACCGACCGACAACAGCGCGGGCCTATTGTGCTAACGGCGCAGGCTCCCTCACGACTGGTACGAGTTCGTAGGTACCCGACTACGCAGCTTGCACACTCCAGTATTCTCCGAATCCAACATAGCTTGTGGATCACCTCAGCTACCTACCCGCCGGGCCATTACCCCTTGCTGTTCCCAGAGTTCCACCGAAGTTACCTTTGCAACCCCCCAAGGCCAAACCCCGCGACTTGTCAACTTGCCCAAATCATCCATTTTTCGCGATCGATTTTGACCCTTTCGTCCATCGATTTTCATACCACCAGCACTAAACATGGTGAGTCGGCCCCTTTTGCTCTCTCGCCAAGGCGGCCGCGCCAAGCGCATCCTTCGGTTCTGGGCCTATTATCGATGATGTCGCTTTTGTCGTCTTCACCCCGCGGCCGTTCACGAGAGGGGTCACCGACGTTCGACCATCGACTCGTGTAGACTAACTCGCCATCGCCGTAGGCCGATTCCCTTACTGAAGAGCAGGTCTCTGAATTCAAGGAGGCTTTCTCCCTCTTCGTAGGTCTTCCCCTGTCCGGCCTCTCGTGGGCTTGCTATTTGTGCGCGCTGCTGACCTTGCGCTTCGTAGGACAAGGATGGTGATGGTGAGTGGTGTTTGTTCCGTCGTTTGCCTACCGGCTGCCTCCCGATTTCGATCGACTCACTCGTTTCCCGGCCTCCGCTCGCATCCCCCCCTCGATACGAACTGATCACCTGTGGCAATGGACTAATCTCTCAATCAACCCAGGCCAGATCACCACCAAGGAATTGGGCACTGTCATGCGCTCTCTCGGACAGAACCCCTCGGAGTCTGAGCTTCAGGACATGATCAATGAGGTCGATGCCGACAACAACGGAACCATCGATTTCCCTGGTACGTCGATAAAAGCCCCTCCCCACTTCGTCTTCGCAACCCGCCTAATGCCAGTAATAAGAGTTCCTCACCATGATGGCACGAAAGATGAAGGATACTGATTCCGAGGAGGAGATCCGAGAGGCTTTCAAGGTTAGTAGGGGATATTTTGTGGCCCACGATCTATGCACTGATGGATTCGCTCAGGTTTTTGACCGAGATAACAACGGTTTTATCTCCGCTGCCGAATTGCGTCACGTTATGACTTCTATTGGTGAGAAGCTCACCGACGATGAGGTCGATGAGATGATCCGAGAGGCTGACCAGGACGGGGATGGCCGAATCGACTGTAAGTGACACTCACGCCTCGCACCGATATTCGTGACATTAACGTACGTGACAGACAACGAATTTGTTCAGCTCATGATGCAAAAGTAAGGACTTACACCTCAATACCCCAGCCACCAAGCTGCCTGCGCCGTCACCTTAGCTATTCCGCTGGATCATTCCTTTGTAGAACGGGCTGTGGGTGTGCAGGACAACTGAGCAGCCATCATAACCTCATGTGTTTTCTTCATGGCGAAACTGCGAGGGATTTGGGAGACATACGGATCGGTATGGTTGATGTTGTGAAGCATGGCTATAAATTTCCCTGTTCGCTTATATCGTGACTACCTTCCGTCAACGCTCTTCGGCCCTGGCTCATATAGTAGAGCAATATTCAAACCAATTTACCGCTCTCGCAACGTAACTATGCTTCAAACCTCCCGGCTCTAAAATGCCAATTTGCGGCTAAATGGCACGAGGTAAAACAAATCAACTCAATTTTCGCTGGTCGGGAAGAAGAAAAAAGCGATGGATGCGCTCGGGAGTTTTCTGTCCGTCTGGCTCGAGCGGCTTCGAATAATCAGCCCATAATCCGCATTGCGACATCCCGTCTTTTTGTGCTCCAGGGCTTCGACAGCATGTCATTTGATGAGACGGGCAAGCGGTGAGACAGGAAGACCAGGATAGCACCCTGTCGTCGTCGTCAGTGCCGGACATCTCAGCCCTACGAGTGCAATCCCAACCGAATGCGTGCCGGTATTTTAGTGACCAGAGCCGACGCCTGACAAGCTCCCACTGGCACGGAGCCTGGCCGTCAAGTGAAGGCGAGCGTGAAATCACCTGTTGATGCTCGAGGAGGCGCGCGCCGGGGACTCATTCTCGTTGGACCCTTGTTCTCTGATAACGATACATGATGGCAATCGCCGGTGGGTGTGGATGAAGTGCGCTTGGCAACTAAGCTGATGCGGCCAGATTGCCAGTTGCAAGTTCTTACTGTGTACATCCCACAGATAGGGCACGCTAGACTTGACAATCTCCGGAAGCGATTAGCCGGTGATGATGGATGCGACTATCCGCTCCGCTTTTTAGCGAGACAAATCGTGAGCGCTTGCAAGCCCAGCACTGGAGCTTAAGGGGGGCACCAAAAGGTAATCAGCTAATCAGCTTGAATAGGTATCGCAGGGGGTTTGGCCTTGGCCTTGGGGTGAAAGACGCTGAAAGCAGCCTCTGATGAGGTTGCAAATGGGAGCAAAAGACTGTTAGGAGGAGCCCCTCTATGTTGTTATCATCATTATCATCATCATCATCATCATCATCATCATTATTTACACCCCATTAATATCCACTACGTCGTCTTGGTGTTTGGCCAAGGGGAGGCGAGCAGCAGCTTCGTGCGAGTGAGTTCCAAACTGTTGCCCCTCTCCCCCACCCCCCTGCTAATTTCTTCGGCCTCTCGATAGCGCCCTCCACACCCCCTACCTCAAGCCAAGGTACCTTAACCGTAAGGTTGAATCCTGAAGAGGCTGACGAGTGACAGATAGCCAGCTGACGGGCCCCTGGACCCTTTTCTTGGGCGCCATTGTGGAAGGTTGAAAAGCTTCAACTTTTGTACCACAACTAATTCCTGAGACCGAGACCGTGTGTTTCCAAACGATAACATGTCTGGCTTTCGCCGCGTCCGACTGCTGGCTGGTATCGCTGCCGTCTGGATCTTGGCCTTCTTGTACCTGCGGACCAATCCGGCTCTCATTCATCCTGGCAATTCTGGCAATCAGCAGCAGCAGCCGGTGCCCAAGCCCAAAAAGTCGTGGACGAGGCGGCCGGACAAGTACCCCGTTCAGAAAGAAGCGCTGGCCTCGTTACCGGTAGGGCTCATAGGCGCAGCCATCCCCCAGATCCAAGCCCAGAAACCGACTGAAGATTCGCTCTCTCGTGAACGCCGTCTTGCTCGTCAGGCGGCTGTCAAAGAGAGCTTTGAGCATAGCTGGAACGGGTATGCTCAGAACGCCTGGATGCATGATGAGGTGACACCCCTCAGCGGCAAGTACAAGGATCCCTTTGGAGGATGGGCTGCAACTCTGGTCGATGCACTTGACACGCTATGGATCATGGGGATGAAGCAGGAATTTGAGAAGGCCGTGTTGGCGGCCAACGAGATTGACTTTTTACGAAGCTCAACCCCCCTGGTCAACGTCTTCGAGACCACTATCCGATACCTCGGAGGGTTCCTCGGGGCTTACGAGATAAGCAACAGAAAATATCCCACCTTGCTTGGTAAGGCCATCGAGGTTGGTGACTTGCTCATGAAGGCTTTCGACACACCCAACCGCATGCCCATTACTCGTTGGGAATGGAAGCGGTACGCATCATCTCGTTCTCCAACGGCCGGCATCAGACTAACTGGATTTCTCCCAGGTACGCTGGCGGTGCCGATCAAGTGGCTCAATCGCGAGTGCTGGTCTCTGAAATTGGCTCCCTGAGTTTGGAATTTACGAAGCTGTCGCAGTTGACCGGCGACATGAAGTACTATGATGCTGTCCAAAGAGTTTCTGACCAATTTGAGTCGTCTCAGCTCGACACGCAGCTTCCGGGTATGTGGCCAGTTGTTGTCGACGCTCTGGTGCCGAATTTCATCAACAGTGCGGACTTCACCCTCGGCGGCATGTCTGACTCTGTGTACGAATACCTGCCCAAGCAGTATCTCATGCTCGGAGGCCTGCTCGAACAGCCTCGGCTTCTCTATGAGAATTTTATCCAAGTCGCCAAGAAGCATCTGTTCTTCAACGCGCTCACTCCACACGACACACAGGTGGTCTTCCCTGCCGATATCTCGGCGACAGACGGAAAGGGTCCCGAAAAATACAGAGCCAACTACAAGTCTGAACACCTGACCTGCTTCGCTGGAGGTATGGTAGGCCTTGCCAGTCGTGTGTTTAACCACCCGGCCGATATGGACCTTGCCGCCCGGTTGACTGAGGGTTGCGTCTGGGCATACAACTCCACCAAGTCAGGCATTGGTCCGGAGATTTTCTCCTTCATCCCATGTGGCACCTACAAAGGCGGGGCTCCAGGTGATTGCTCATGGTCTGGGGGAAAGTGGTTCAAGGCTGTCGAGGAATATCACGTTTCGGAGTTCAAGATGCCTGGCAACGTGCAACCCGAGACGTGGACGAAACCCACGGTGCAGCAAATCATCGAGCGGTTAAATATTCCCAAGGGAATGACAAACGTCAACGATGGCCGCTATATCCTAAGACCCGAAGCGATCGAGTCTGTTTTCATCATGTACCGGCTCACAGCAGACCCCCAATGGCTGGAGAAGGCCTGGGTAATGTTCACTCACATCGAGGAGGCGACCAGGACCGACATTGCCTCATCGGCGATCGACAACGTTTCCAAGAAAAAGCCAGTCAAGATGGACAGCATGGAGAGTTTCTGGCTGGCTGAGACGCTCAAGTACTTCTACCTCATCTTCAGTGACTTTGATGAGGTGAGCTTAGATCAGTGGGTGTATAACACAGAGGCGCATCCGTTGAAGAGGCCAGAATTGTAAGTGCATAATTTGGTTATATATATGGTGGAGTTTCAAAACGGGAACATGGGGATACAACGAGTCTATGCAATTTCTCGGGGGAGGGAATGATGTAAAGTATGTAAATTACTTGGACCGTAATGAGACTGGGAACACATAATACATGCAAGCTGCTGAAGTTCCTTGCTCGGTTCTCGTCAGACAGCCGAGAGAAGTGTGGGTCACGGTCCGCTGCTTTTTCCGGTTGGGTCTTGAAGGTGCCTCCCGTCTTAGGTACCTAGACACCTGCAGACTGTCCACTGAAAGTGCCCGTCCACCCCGTAGCAAGGTACCTACCTACTACTATCTTATGAAGCAGTCGGTACGTACCTTCAAGCTGATGCCCCACGTCGAAAGGTGTCCGCCGCATTGCAGTGCGCACCTTCAGTGTCTCTAGGTAACCTGACCAGCGACCTCCAACTGTCTTGCGCAACTTGGTTAAAACGGCTGCCTTGTACGAGGAGGGAGCTTCTTGTCAATCCATCTTCTCTGGATTCCTCATCGCCCAATATTTCACGAACAGCAAGCCTTCTCAGTCTTGCTTCCTTCCCAACCCTCCATCGTAACCCCTGGACAAGCATCGACGAGGCGGCCTGATCGTCGGGTCGTCCAGCCAAGATGAGTTCTCGTACGCCGCCAACGAGCCTTTGACCCGCCTTGGATCATCGATCACTAACCTGAGAATATAGTAAAACAGTTCATCCGCAATGTTCGAGCGGCCAAAACGATTGCCGACGAGCGAGCTGTTATCCAGAAAGAGAGCGCCGCCATCCGAGCCAGCTTCCGCGAGGAGAGTGCTGATCATAATGTTCGGTGCGTGATGACAAGCCACTCGAACGGGCTATCTAATAGATCCCTTGACTCACTCGGATGAATCCAGGCGAAACAACGTTGCGAAGCTCCTTTACCTCTTCACCCTCGGCGAGCGAACACATTTCGGTCAGATCGAATGCTTGAAGTTGCTGGCTTCTCCCCGATTTGCAGATAAGCGCCTGGGACACCTGGCTACTAGCTTATTGCTTGATGAGAACCAGGAAGTCCTGACGTTGGTGACGAACTCGCTCAAGAAGTATGTTTCGAACTTTGATCAAATCCCGCCATGTAGCTAGGCCAGGGGCTAACCTCCTGAAGTGATCTCGGACACCCAAACCAATACGTGGTCGGCCTCGCGCTATGCACCCTGGGGAATATCGCCTCAATCGAGATGTCGAGAGACCTCTTCCCCGAGATTGAGAACCTAATTGCAACCTCGAACCCATACATCAGGCGCAAAGCGGCCCTGTGTGCTATGCGCATATGTCGCAAAGTGCCAGATTTACAGGAGCACTTTCTCGAGAAGGCAACACAGCTGTTGTCGGATAGGAACCACGGTGTGCTACTTTGCGGGCTGACTTTGGTCACTAGTCTTTGCGAGGCTGACGAGGAGGAGGGCGGAGAGGAGGGCATTGTCGAGAAGTTCAGGTCCTTCGTCCCTGGGCTGGTGAGAACTCTGAAAGGATTGGCGACCTCTGGATATGCCCCGGAGCATGATGTCACTGGCATCGCCGACCCTTTCCTGCAGGTCAAGATCCTACACCTGCTGAGAGTTTTAGCAGTAGGGGATGCCGAGACCAGCGAGCAGATCAACGATATCCTAGCACAGGTTGCGACGAATACCGAATCCTCTAAGAATGTCGGTAACTCCATCCTGTACGAAGCTGTCCGCACTATCCTCGATATTGAGGCCGACTCGGGCCTGAGGGTGCTCGGTGTCAACATTCTGGGTAAATTTCTTACCAACCGGGATAACAACATCCGATACGTCGCACTGAACACCCTCATCAAAGTGGTTGCAATCGAGCCCAATGCTGTACAAAGACATCGAAACACCATTCTGGAATGTCTGAGAGACCCTGATATCAGTATTCGACGGCGAGCTTTGGATCTTAGCTTTACGTTGATCAACGAGGGCAACGTCCGAGTATTGATTCGGGAGCTCTTGGCTTTCTTGGAAGTTGCGGATAACGAGTTCAAGCCCACTATGACCAGTCAGATTGGGATTGCCGCCGACAAGTTTGCACCGAATAAGCGATGGCATTTTGACACAATGCTACGAGTTTTGTCACTGGCCGGAAACTACGTCAAGGAACAGATCCTCTCGTCCTTCATACGACTCATCGCTACTACGCCTGAATTGCAGACGTATTCGGTTCAGAAGCTCTACATCAATCTCAAGAAGGATATCACACAGGAGAGTCTGACGCAAGCCGGAGCTTGGTGCATCGGCGAGTATGCCGACGCTCTCCTGAGGGGTGGCCAATACGAGGAAGAGGAGCTTGTTCAGGAAGTCAAGGAGCACGAGATTGTCGACCTGCTCTCGCTCATTCTGAACAGTAGCTATGCAAATCAAGTCTCGACCGAGTACATTGTGACGGCATTGATGAAGCTAACCACCCGGTTCTCGGATGCCTCGCAGATTGAGAGGGTGCGGCGCCTTTTGCAATATCATCAAACAAGCTTGGATGTTGAAGTGCAGCAGCGGGCGGTCGAGTACGGGAACCTCTTTTCCTTTGATCAGGTCCGCAGGGGTGTGCTTGAGAAGATGCCCGTCCCACAGATCAAGGAAGAATCGCGGGTTCTTGGTGCTGCTCCGACAAAGAAGAAGGCTGCTAATAGGAAATCGAGAGTTATCAAGCCGACAGAACAAGATCTTCTCGATATCATGGATGCGCCGGCAGCCGCGCCCTCCAATACGCCCTCAACGACGAACGCAGATCTTCTTGCTGATATCTTGGGAGGAGGGCCTACCTCTCCCGCTCCTACTTCTTCCTCCCCCCCCCCC
>JAMYIC010000296.1:0-10818 GCA_024112705.1 Microcera coccophila | reverse complement strand
CCCCCCCCCCCCCTGTCTCTCTTTCTCTCTCTGGCATATTTCTCCATCTCCATCTCCTCGGGCACATCGGCTTCTTCTCATCATGTCACCGTTTCGCTACGCTAGTGAATTCATGGCAAGATTCGCCGGCGACTTGCGCAGACGAGATGAGAAGAGCTACTCCCCAATGGATGTGATGCTGTTGGTGAGTTTCCGTTATGACCCGGACAGAAGTGGTTGAGCCAAGGGTTAACCCGAGGGCCCGCGTCTGCAGTGCTGCTCAACCGTGGCGCTTTACAATGCTTTCGAACTCCTCATTGCCATCTTCCTAAGGTTCAAAACTCGCCATGGCCTCTACTTTTGGAGTATGCTCCTGGCATCGCTTGGCATAGTGCCTCATGTTGTCGGCTTGTTGATAACCTTTTTCGACCTCACCTATTTATGGATCGGTATGGCCGTTGTTAGTGTTGGATGGATCTTGATGATAACTGGTCAATCCGTTGTCCTCTACTCACGACTGCATCTTATCCTCACCAACGCCAAGATTCTCCGCGGTGTTCTCGCCATGATCATATTCAATGGTGTCGTATGGCACATTACCATTACGGTTCTTTTATTCGGGTCTGGTTATAGCAGCCCCATGAGTGTAAGGGCTAGCTTTAATGCTACGTTCGGGGTGTTGGAAAAAGTCCAGATGACGTGTTTCTGCCTCCAGGAGTTGATCATCTCTGGGCTGTATATCTGGAAAACTCTGGAGCTTCTTCGCACATCGTTTGGTAAAACACGGCAGTTTATATGGCACCTCTTCTTGATCAATCTCATCATAATTGCTATGGATATTGCGCTGCTTGTTTTCGAATATCAAAACTACCCGGAATGGGAGCGCGGGCTTAAGCCAGCCATCTACTCAGTGAAGCTCAAGTTGGAGTTTGCTGTCCTGAGTGAACTGGTTGAATTTGTCCAAACACGCGGAGGAGGTACGACGGTCCAGAGCCCTTCAACCCATCGTCATACAGGCCGATTTGTGGAATTATCTGGTAGCCGTTCCAGGAAGGCTAACAAACCGTCTCGCTCAACGGCGCAGGCGGAAGCGATTGGTATGGAAGACATCCGCACCGGCACGAATATCAAGATAGAGCCTGGTGAGCACGGTTTTGATACGGCACAGGGCCGGATCAAGGTCACGACAAAGGTCGACGTGGAAGGCTTCACTGCGGATGATGGAGACAACCGGAGCACAGATCAACTCTACAATAGGGATTTCCACCCAGTATCGGGGGGGCGTAGCTCTAAGTTTTAAAAATATTCCCGAGAGGGCTTTTATGTCTAATTAGTTAATAAGACGCTTATTGAACTGTCGATTAGAGTTTTGGTGTCAATTGTTATTATTTATCTTCCCATCGAGGAGAGTCTAAGTGAGACCTCGCACAGCTAGATATATCCTATGGCAGCATAACGACGACCAAAAAATCTGGCATTTTAAAAATAGAAGCATGTCGGAGTGCGTGGAAGCGTTCTCTTAAAACACCCCTTCTTTGAGCATGGAGTATTGGCCTGAACCGCCTTAGCCAATGCTCTCCCCATGTCGCATCGTCAAACCACAACGAGCTTTTTCAAACAAGAACAAACAAGTGATTGAAAAACGTGCCTAGAACAAGTATGCCTTTTGCTTCTTTGCCGTGCTTTTCTTACTGTGTGCTCCAGCGAAGACGAAGAGACCAGGATGCTCGACAGCACGCACAGGTACGTCCCATCACGTGGCGAAGTCTAGAAGGCGGCCCAGATTCATACGAAAGTTCCATATTGTAGTACGTGACCGATTTCATCGGGAAAAAGACTTACCCAGACTGACCCAAAACACATCTCATGGTCTGGATACGACGGCAGCGAGTTCGGGTAAGCGAACCGCAAGCCGTTTCTCCACCCAAGCTACCACCTTTTTCGTGAGTGTAACCTGGACCAAGTGTAACCTGGACCAAGGGTTTGTGGTTGGCCAAATAACGAAGTCGAGTCGTCCGGTCCATCTCCTGTTGTGCCTAAGGAGAGTTGACAACGTTATTTAGGTATCAACATACGGGTGCCATTGCGCCTCATGCGACGTCGTCAATGCTGATTAGTTTTTAGTGTTTAGCATACGATTTTCTCTACAGCCGTGGTAGCGACGTATCACTCTTGCTACGAGCTTCAACAGTGCTGGAGTCGAAGAAAAAGAAGAGGCTAAGCGTTAGCGTTCGCCCTGCGCCGCACAAGCACAGATGAAATCACGACTCCCCGAAAGACTCCCGACCAGGAGTTTAAGGTATTCTTGGAGACCCTATAGCAAGCAGATCAAGCGGAGGACAGAGCCCAAGTTGGAATGAGGGTCGGAGCTGGGATATCTCAGCCAGTGTCTTCATCAGCAGTACAGACGTCATCAGGCGGCGGGTAATGCTTGCTGGCGGTTCATTATGCTTATTTTCGGCCGAGTCTCGGAAATGCTCTGTTCGGACCTATTTATTACATGGGTAGCCGGCCACTCGGCCCGTGGCGCGGATGGGAAGTCCGAAATAGAATGGTAGGGCCTGATTCGCGCTTATCGTCCGCCGAGATTGAGGGATATCGCACGGCTGGACATACGCGCTCTAGTGCGGCGTATGCCTGGTAATCATGGGGAGGAGTACGAGTACGAACTACCTAAACTGTCTAGGTAAAGCGAAAATAGCTCCATTGTTGCTGAGGTTTAGTAGTGGCTTGAGTGTGCTGGTTGAATATTGATTCATGCTCGTAGCGAAGATCTAAGGAAGCTCTCAGGAGTATATTGGGTAAACACAACAAAATTAACATCTTACCTCTATGACTTTGTACGCCAAAGTACTTCAACTCTGACGGATAAAGCTGCCGAGTAGGGCTGTCTCGGAGCGCCAAGCCAGTAAGCAGCGCCTTTTTTTACCCCTGTGACCTGGATGTAGAACCGAAGTCCCAAAGACCGTGATCCTTCGACCATTTCCGCCCCATGTATGTAACCCTTGCGGAAAACAGGACAGCCTACGGGTCTTTTCTCTGCCAATTGCATCCGCGCGATCTTGAATAAGCTTATGCTAATGCAAGACTGATCCACGCCAGGGGTGGGCTCTTGAACATGACGTAGCAAGACTCGACCTCCTAGTTCGCCATTTGATACTGAGCGAATTACTTACTCTTTGAAATCATTGGGGGAAGTACGATGAAAAACCTCTTGACCTGGTGTCGGATAACGTTTTAGGACTTTGCCACTTCCCACAAATCTGACCCGCGATTCCGGATTCTGGATTCCACAGGGAGGGACAAAAGTTCTGATTGAGGTCTGAAGCCATCACAGAAATCGCATATGGACCGAATTAAGAGTATTGATACATCGGAACTCTCAAATCATAGATAATCGTACAATACGGTAGAGTCCTTTTGTTGAGAAGGTTACAAGAACTGCTCAGGAGTGACGGGTTGCTTCCCGACCAAGGTCTATAGACTACCCCGAAGTGAGAACCGATGCAGAATGCGAGTTCACAGTCATTTGAGTAGAGGACCGAAGGACCATCATCGAATACTGTTTCCCTTAACTCTCAGCCTCTCCCCACTGGTAGAAAAGTTCATGATAGGTTAGAGCTCGAGCTCCGCCGTCTTCTAATCCAAGTGTGGATAGCGTTTCGAAGTCGTGGAGCACGTGGAGTATCCCTTAAGACGCTTTGGGCGATGGAAAGGCTGACAGGATTCACCGAACGACATGCCGAGTCCATGGTACGTCCGTGAAGCGGATCGCGATGTGAGAACGAATCTCGATCTCGCCAAGCGTCTGCCTGTATAGCCTCAAGTTTGGAAAGATGGTCACATCATAGCACCCAAAGCAGAAGGTGCTGAAGCAAGATTTGATCTTCTGTCAACTTCGTAGTTCGTCCGGACTTCAGGGCGGCGAACTTCAAATGGGTATAAAGTCTAAACATGCGTCCTCAATACTTCACTCATCACCACCCCTCTCTACTCATTCATCGCAACCCCCAGCCGTCCAAGGCCACCTCAGCCTTCCCACACCAGCTCCTTCAATAATTTTCGGGTTCATAAACCGTCCACCATTCAAGATGCGCTCTATCGCTGCAACATCCGCGCTGCTGGCGATCCTGCCCTCTGCTCTTGGACAAGGCCAATACAACCTGAAGCTCTGGCAAGACCCAAGCTGCACTGGCGAAAATTTCAATCTCATCCTATGGGAACCATCGGGAGACTCATGCCAGGCCGGCTTCATTTCCCCCGGTCAAGACGACAACTGGGACAGCACTGATGGTTTCATCACGGCCTACGTCGCCGCCGGTGACCTTGGGCAAGACTGCAAACTCGGCATTTCCCAACAGGATGCCGTCGACTCGGGCACCTGCGGCATCGTTGACCAGGTCATAGACGGCGGCCTGTTCAACCTCTGCAAGAAAATCACCTTCCCCACGAGGTGGAGCATTGCCTACTGCTGTGGCCGGGAGCAGTGCGACGAGGGGAATGTCAACAACCGTCGCGACGAGAACTCGGTCAGCAAGCGCTTTGAGAAGAAGCAGAGGCGTCGGCAGATCAAGGCCCGTGACGAGTGCCGCTGGGTGGGCTCCGAGCCTACCCTCTCCCGCGGATACTCTGTTGCCATCACGGCCGATCAAGAGTGCACCAGCTCCCTTGGCTGCCCGCTGGAGTCATCGGCAACCGTTGGTACTTCGGTCACCAACTCTTTGGGCGTTGAGGCCTCCGCCGGCTTCAGCCTGTTTGACATTGTTGAGGCTTCGGTCACTTTCAGTTACAGGTAAGTGACGATATCCAGCAGCGAGCAAGCTGAGAAATACTAACCAAAAGGGTTCTAGTCACGAGTGGACCAGCAGCGAGGAGCGCACCATCTCTTACAGCGTCAACCAGCCTGGCGGCTCTACTGGACACCTTACCTGGACCCCGTACGTGGAATGCTCCTATGGCCATTTCGAGGGCGATTGTGATTGGGACACCTATGTCGACGGCAATGTTTGCTCGCCCAAGATGAAGGAAGGCGATACTCCCGATGGCAAAGTGGTTTTCCGCCAACAGCTTTAAATGGGCGTCGTACGCATAACCAGCTGCCCTTCGAAACAGTATATAGTGTGTGCAACTACATAGTGTATCGGAGGCTTGCAGTGAGATTTACATTCTGCTCAGTCGCCACTTGCAGAGGGCAGCTACTTGACAAGAAACCAAGCTCCTTGTTCGCAGTCATAAATGCTTCGACTATCTTCAATATATATTCAAATTAGTGTCTCAATCCTAGCCTATGCCGAACTTACTCATAAGACGCTGATGTGTCTCCTTTCAAAGTCACATTTCCGGAAGGACGCACTTTAAATTTAGATATAATTTGTTCACTACAATCTGCTTACAACGTGTGTGTAAGTTGACGTATTTCTAGACAAGCGCAGTGAGGTGTGATGAATCCAAGGCCGCGAGATGAGTAAGACCAACAAGCTAGAAAGTATCAAGATGTGAACGAAAGTAAGGCTTCTAGAGGGATGCCAATCGAGTCTTGGCATTTGGAATGGCGATGAGGAGCTCAAGCAACGTCGACCATCTTCATAGCAGACGAAAGAATAGAGCGTCCCACAGTTCCTTTTTCAAGAATCTCTCCATCAATTATCAGCTCCGTGTCCCCTGGGAACTCATTAGCGGAAGAATTGGGAGCATGCCCAAGGTGGGAACCATCTCTGGCGGCGCTGCAGGTAAAGTCGTAGTGACCTCTACTCGTGAGCTTCCTACACTTTAGCAGGATTATATCTGTGACCGACTCATCAGCACACTGCGTATAGTCACCCGTGACTATCCAGTCCGTCGAAGAGCTGCTACATCATCTTGAGAAGGTAACCAACTGGCATCATACGCCAAGATAGTAGAGCTATACTATATCTCACAGCCGTGAACTGTCAGCTCCGCTTGGTTCTCAATCTGCTCAACAGATCATGTACACAATACCAACCTAACACAACAGACATCATACGATAGGTTGAGGTGTTGGTCTTACGCACCGGTTAGGTCTAGTGGCCCTTTGGGGGACAACCGCACGTGCACTCTGTGTTCAACCAACAACCAACACATTTTGCTGCTCTCTCCAAGCTAGACAACTCCTCACCGCAACTCATCGAGGAGACGTTACTCGCTTTATTCGTCACTTTCCATGTTCATGTCCCGAATATTTCATCATGCCGTTAATTAGCTCTGACGAAGATTTGCCCAAGTCACTCAACTCTGTGTCGAAGCGCGTCAAATGGGCCAAGAAGCTTGTTGCAGAGCATCTCGGGAGCCCGTCAATACGTATCGACAACCCTCCCCTTCAAGGTTGTTTTAGTAGGACCTTGTTCCATACGTTGAAAGATGGACGCGAGGTCGTCGTGCAGTTCCGCACCGAAGAGCTTGATCTCGGCTCGTTCACGACCGCTCGTGAAGCACTGGGCGCATGTGTCCCGGACTGCCGGGTACTTCCTAGCGACGATTTGCGCAAAGATGGTGTCTGGGTTTACTGTATGCCGCGCATGCCGGGGAAGATGTGGCTCTTTGGAGTCGCCGGTAGGGGCGCTGAAGGACGAATTGCTATCAACAAATCTCTCGGCCAGATTTTCTCCAACGGCTTCCTTGCTGAGAGGAGCGATAACGCCGTCACAAGTGCTGTTCGTCCCCATCTTGAAGCCATCCTCAATGCCATTCAGGATTCATCGCTGGAGGAAGCACGACCATACCAAGAGATGCTCGAGAAGTTCCTCAACAACCTCGATGAATTTGCTCGACTCCCCCTGTGGGTGGCACATTGCGACCTCAATGATATCAACGTCCTTATTGACGAGGAATGTAAAGTTACGGCTTTGATCGACTGGGAAATGTCCAACCCCCTCCCGTTCGGCATCGGTTTTGGCCGCGTTCACACCATTGCTGGAGAGTACACTGGCGGAGAGTTTTGGATGCCGGACCAATTTGAGGAAGCCGAGGGACTGTTCTGGAATGAAATGTTCGACGGCATGCCGGCTGCTGCTCGTAAGCTATTGCAAGACCGCATGGATCTGGTCCAAGATGCTGTTAGGCTTGGCACCCTTCTCGATTGCTTCTCTTGGGTTTACGGTAACGTGGTTTTCAACAAAGTAGCGTTGAAGGCGTTGCCAAAACTCTTAACTTATCGTCTTCCGTTCATCCGAAAGGGTGAGCCTCCGTATACGCAATAGGCAAACTTGATGTGGAAAGTCAGCAGCGGTTTTGAGAGCAGGGTTGGTCGCATCAGTGAATAAAAATTTGAATTAATCTATCGTATCGTAGAATGAAAATAACCGTTTCTGAGTATCTTGGGATCAAGCCATCATCCCAGCTCGAAGAATAACGGCGTTATCCAAGGCTGCATCAATCGGTGCCCATTGGTTTTAGTCCATGCAGAGACTGCATAATGCGGTTTTATTCATTACCCCAGTCTCTTGAACATGACTTTGTCCTCGTTGTCCTTCCCTCGGTTTGTAAACGTAATGACCAATCCTGATGGTCTGCCGTCCACGCCAAACCGAAACTCTGCCGCTAGGAATACGTCGGGAGGCTTGCCTACGTCTAGCGGACCGATGAGTGCAACCCAAAAGTCTCCGGATACGTGGCGAAGGGTGATTCGGGTTCTCCAAAGGAGGTCCCAACGGTCAGCAACCAGCAAACCTGTTGTTGATCCTGAACTGCTAGCCTCTGGCACAAAATCATAGGTTCCAAATCCAAGGGCATGGTATTTACCCGCGAGCTTGCTGAGCTCCAGAGACGGGGGCTGTGGTTCTTTGGGTCTGCTGGGAAACAGAGTGTCGTCGACATTCTTCAAGGCCTGCTCAGCCTCACGCTGGGATTTCCTGAAGCTGTACAGAATCGTTAGCTCACAAGTTGCGATACGAGTTGAACATTGTAAATACTCACTCTTCTGCAACATCATGGCGCTCCTTTGCGGGGACACCCAGTTTATCCTCAATCAATCTCCTTATAATGATCTGCCGGACCGGGCTTGGGTAGTTTGCAAAGATTACAACTCCATAATCCAGTTCAGGGAGCCAATATACCAAGGCGCCATGTGACAGGACGGACCCAGAGTGCCAGTAGGCAACACGGCCGTGGACAGAGGTACGCCACCAAGCAAGTCCGTAGAGAGATACATCCATACCTTCTGCAGGCTCAGGGTTGTCGATGAAGCGAGGCTTGCGAATGTCCTTGTGTACTTCTGTTGATAACGGTTTCTCCTGGCGAAGGAGGCACTTGATCCATTTGGAATAGTCGACGACATTCGAAATGATGGCACCTACGCCGCTGATGAGCTCGGTGGGCATGAAAGAGATTTCTTCGTAACGCTCTTTCTTCTCGTCCCAAAAGTAGCCGGTAGACAGATGCTCTGGTGCATCCCTTGCCCGCTGTAAACTGAGATAGGTTGATTTCATTCCCAGTGGCTCCCATATGATCTCGCTCATCACATCCTCCAGAGGCTTGCCCGTCAGACTCTCAATGATGTAGCAAAGCGCCGTGTAGCACTCGTTGTTGTACGAAAATTTGGTGCGAGGCTGCGATTGTAAAGGAAAGTTTCGAATGTTTCTAACGATATCCTTAAGGGTCCACGGCTCGCCATTTTCCTCGCGAAGGATAGTCATGTCATTGTTGCTCAATCCTGTGCGATGGCTTGCCGCGTCCTCCAGCGTCAGGTAGTTGGTAGCCTGTTCATCTTGGGTGACAAAATCATCACCAATGATCGAGGCGATGGGGGTTTGCCAGCCTTTCGATAGTGCAGGATACTTTTTGCTCTCTATCAAATGCGCAAGAACTGCCGTAGTGAATGCCTTGGTGGTAGAACCTGCATACCAGAGCGTGTCTGGGGTTGCAGGGACATCTTTGCCTGCTGATACGGACAGAGTCGCATTGCCGAAGCCCTGCAGAAGACGGGTTAGAATGGGATGAGGTGGAGAAATCATTGAGAATATAAAGACAACGCTCGAACCTTTGTGAAAACTTCGTCTCCATCAATGACGGCAATTGAGAAGCCGGCAAGCTTCCATTCGTCCAAGGTTTCGGCCACAAACTTGTCAAAGCTGGGTGTAAAAGGGTCGGTGATCGGAGCGCCCCCCATGATTCCGGTTTCAAACATGCCAATTGCAGGACAATCTATGTTCACACTCCAATTGGAAGTGTCTCCAAATTCCCTTAATGGACGAGATACTGCAGTCTTACCTCATCGATGTCAGGCCGTTTTATGGATGCAGATTCAACGGACGCGTAAGTGGACGGGCGGGGTTGACAGTTGACGTGGCGTCATCACGGATTAGGAAGGTCATCAGTTTGACATGTTGGTCCTATGGCACTTAAAATTATCTAATGCCATTGAAGGCATAGCGTCCCTCGATCACCGTCTTTCCCCTTGGGCCAACCATCTTGTGCTTCCTTCGAGCCCGAGAAGCGAAACGGACAAATAGGGTGGACACTGCTCGACAAGTTGACGACGCGCGCCCTTTGGCCGGTGAAGTTTCTGACCTTCCTAGCTGCTCGGCAAGCAATTGAGTGAGCAGGAAGTGCCCAACATAATTGACAGCCAGATGAGTCTCCACCTTGTCCTCGGTCAGGCTGTGGCTGGGGACGCACATGACGCCGGCGTTATCCACCAGTACATGGATGATGGATGCGGGAGCAAAGCCGTTTTGTTTCGTATCCTTCTCCACTGACTCAAACAGGGACAGATCCATGTGTTTAGTGGAGACTTTAAGGCCTGGGTATTGAGCGATGAGAGCCTTGGCGACTGCCTGGAGACGCTCGATGTCACGATCCGTGATAATCAGAAGAGGGGGATTCGTTGGTTGATATGAACGAAACCCGCTTTCTGAACGTGTTGCCTGACATCAATCAAATGCTCATTGTGCTTAAAGCAAAGTTTCAATATTCCCACACTAACCCTGAGGCGGAGAGTGTAGACCGTTCGCGTGATATGTCACCAATCATTCACTGTGTGCGCCACGGGCAAGGCGTTCATAACCTCAGCCGTGCAAACCACCATCTGCCCGATCCTGAACTGACGCCCCTGGGGGAAGAGCAAGCCCGTACCCTGAGTGCTAGATTCCCCGAACTGACCAATATCCAACTGATCTTGTCATCGCCACTGCGACGTACAATCCAGACGGCGCTGTTGGCGTTCCCATCACAGGTGGAGGGCGGCTTGCAGGTTTTGGCCTGGCCAGAGGTGCAGGAAGCAAGTGATCTCATCTGTGACACTGGTAGGGATCTGCCTGATATCGAGGCCGAGTTTGAGCAACTACCGGTAGATTTCGGTCTAGTCGAGCCGGGCTGGCACATCAAGGTATGTCTTTCACGTGTAATCTGAGTGAGGAGGCTAAGCAAGTTGCATAGTGGAATGCGTAGCAGGACAAATGGGCTCCGGTTGCGAGCAGCCTTCTAAAGAGGGCTCAGCTGGCACGAAAATGGCTGAGCGAAAGATCTGAAACCGAGATCGTGGTCATTTCCCATGGTTGTTTTCTGCATTTTCTCACAGACGACTGGGTGAACGCTGTTAATTCTCACGGTGCGTTCTCTA
Source organism: Microcera coccophila (assembly GCA_024112705.1). Taxonomy (NCBI): domain Eukaryota; kingdom Fungi; phylum Ascomycota; class Sordariomycetes; order Hypocreales; family Nectriaceae; genus Microcera; species Microcera coccophila. The sequence goes on along the minus strand of JAMYIC010000296.1, from coordinate 263 downwards.
CCATTTTCGCTCAACCGTCCATATCCTAATCCAGAAAGCAACGGACTGGGCCAACGCTGAGGTTCGCTCTTTTTTGCGCATGACAAGGGCGAAAGGCCGGCTTTATGTGAGACCAGAGCATCCAGAGAGAGACGAGGAATGGAACCAGTCGCCCCGACCAAAGAGCAACAGCTAGAGCTGCGAGAGACGACATTGCAAACCTGGATTCAATGGGGTGTGATACTGGTGTGATATATCTTGGCATGAAGAAACCATATCAACAA
>JAMYIC010000295.1:0-21329 GCA_024112705.1 Microcera coccophila | reverse complement strand
TCTCCTGAGTATCAGATTGCGGATGGCGTTCGAGTTCAGTCGCTGAAACGTACCGCGCAAGCTCCAGGCAATGTCCTATCTCAACGCCGGGGGCACAGCTGAAACCATCCGCTTCGCCAAAGCCACTCGTCGCGGGTGTTCATGCTATGCACCTCACCCCGCGAGCCCCCCTCAGCGCCCCTCCTCTCTCGGGCGCGAGGCGGTCGTGGCGCATCAGCGTCCAGCTCGCACAGCATATCGCAGACACACCAGCGCACATTCAGCGGAGCCTCGCCAACGAGCTGATACCACCCCTGTGTACCTCAAATCGGAATCGAGGTATTCCATCCGCAGAGCCTCACCCTTGAGATACGTGCCGATCCCAAATCGTGTACATGCAAAGGACGTTGACTCGCACGCATGGCGCATCTGGTCTTGCACCGTCACCATTCATTGCTTCTCGTTCTCCTGGCACTACCTCTAGGATGCGCAGTAGCAATGCAACACAGCTTGAACGCGGCCGCCTTTTGTCGCCCGCATATTATGAGATAATTCACAAGGCAGCCAGGTGTGATCTCCAAAGTCCCGTCTGTAGTCCTGACAAGGGGGCATCCGCGCAACTATAACTGTCTGCCCGTCTCCGTCTCCGTCTCCGACCCCTTCCCTTGTCATCCGTTTTCCATAGACCTGCTCAAGCCAACCTACCTAGTCCTTTAGGCACCTTTCTTGAGCCCTGGAATTCACTCCTCCTATATCCCCTCAAGCCTCTTCGAAAGAGTTAGTAGAATGACCGCGGCTCTTTTGTCGTGATCAACCCTACAACGCTGCACTAGCCCGCTTCCCTCGCGAGCAACCATACATCATACCATCAGCTCGACATTGTCTTCATTTCTCCATCAAACCTCTTACACATATCCTGCCCATCATGTCTGTCTACTCCACAGATCACCACTCTGGATTCAGCACAACCTCGTCACAATGGACCACTACCTATAAGAGGCTCCCCAAGAAGCAACCTCTGGCCTTTAAGTTCCTCTCTTGGGCTGCCGGTGCCCCCCGCGGCGCTACAGTCATGAAGAAGAAGACACGAGATTATGCCGACGATCGCTCCTCAAGATCCGGTGGCTCGAGCCGCTCTTACTATGACGACCCCTATACCCAGCTGTACTGGGTGTCAGCTCCTGAAGCCCGGTCCTATTCTAGTGGGGGTAGTAGCACATCAAGTCGACGGAGCAAGTCGCGGAAAAACCACTTTGGTGGCACGACGATGCCTCCACCCATGGGACCGCCGATGGGAATGGGTTTTGCGCCTCCACCAGACGGACATTTCCCACCTCCAGACGGGCACTTCGTACCACCGGAAGGGCATTTCTCGCCCCCGCCGCCCCCGATGCAAGATGAGATGGGCGGACACATGGGAGGAGGCTTCCACGGGATGGTCCCGCCCGGACCGCCGCCGCCGCCTCCCCCGCCGATGAACGGCCCGCCTGGTGATGCGCCGGTATTTTTCGACGTCACGGGACAGCATCAACCCGGAAACCCATTCCATGGAGGCGGCGGCGGCTTCCACCCGGACGAGGAATACGAGAGCGAGTCTGCGTACAGTGACTCTATGTATGATGAGTGATGGTTGATTGATCGTTTGCTTCCAACTTTTTGAGCTTTTGCTCCTGTTTCAATAATATGGTCTGGTTAAAAGGATTGATCGAGTAGGTGGCGGCGCGATGGCGTTTGAAATACTATCCAAGGGACGGCACAGAACCAGGTGGATTAGGGCAATTTGGTTGTTTGTTTGCTTTTTGAGACATGACGTTACGATAATCTGGAGACGAAAAGCCTGACCATAGTTATGATTATGACTTCATAGCCTGGGTTTTTATCTGGTTGTACTGAACAAGAACGACTACCCTTTCTGCAGTGGACAGACATGTACTTTGCGAAAGTGTGACGGGACTCTGGTGTGATTAGGGGGGGTCGAGACCTTGAGATCCACCTCATCGACGCCTCTTCATGGTGCCATCATATATGGTGTTGCATCAACTTTGACTCAACCTAGAACTCTGCCTCACTCACTACCTGAGTGCCCCGCCTCAACCACTTGTATCATGGCCTCAACCAAGAACCCGCCTACCTTAACGTGGTGAATCATCCGGCGCACAGCCACATCCTAGGCCACTTTTCATCAACCGAACGGTGGATGACTCTGCGGCCTAAGGTTGTGTCCCTTTGTCTCACCGGAGGCTGAGCGCCTTGCCTAAATCGACCGATGACGGTACCGCGTATGGCCCCGGAAATACGGCATACGGGGAGCTCGAAAGGGCAGGGCCTGCAAGACTAGTGCGGAGGACGGACGCGCTGTTCATGTTACCGCTGGTGAATGCGCTGTACCTACTGCAGGCTTTTCGGGCTTTGTTATGAAGGACTCGTTGTGGGTAAAGGACCGAAGTCCCTCGCATCGAACCCAAAAGGTTACAGGCTGACCACTGCCTGTACGTGTACGGTCAGCAGCGCTACCTACCTTACCTCTGTGCTGTATGGGTGTATCGGCGTGTCGGCCTGTCAATCGCTCGGATGCCTTCGCCTAGCGGCCTGGTTGCCTTGCGGGAGAGGCCATCTGCCTGATAAACCCCGGGGATCACCGCCGAAGAGAGATCCATAGCCACCCCCCGCGATGGTACACGGATGGCATAATGCGGGTGCAGACTACTTGACTGGAACCCTCACTGGCTGGTTCATCCTTGTCAATCGGCCAAAAGATCCAGATCCGTGCCCATTCGCGCCCTCCGCCGCAGCCTTCACAGGCCCTCGCCAGCCTGACTCAATTGGCCGTGACTACGCCTCCCCTTCGGCAAAGCGTTCTGGTTGTCGTATAGGGCTGGATGCCTCTGATCCACCGCGCGCTACTTGCATCATGCCTGGAGATCGTGCGCCTGCGCGGACTATCACGGTTCAGGGACTAAGTAGGTATATAAGATGCGTTGTGCAGTTTCGATTGCAATCTCTTCCTTCCTTGCTTCCCAGGCTCTTTACCTGCGCTCGCAGTTCCTCAACCCAAGATCTTTGGGCCTTGATACTGCCTTTCCAAACTCACCGCATACTTGCCTCACTTTGTCTGGAAACCCCCTCCTCTGATAGTGCTGGACCTTCATATCTTTTTGTCGCCTGAATGTTTCTTCTTCCTCTTCTCCCTCTGCTGTCGGCTGGACTCACCATGGAGGCCAACTCCTCCAGTCATGCCTCCAACGGCACAACCGAAAATCTGCGCCCTATACCCCAGTTTGCGGCCTTGGACTTCCTGATCCCCGGTTTCTCCGTCTTCTCGTCCGCAATCCAGACTTACCTCGGCATCGACTTGAATGTCTACATTCCTGTTCTCCTGCTGATTTCTGGTCTCACCTTTGCCTGGACCTACTTCAGCGAATACATCTGGGGTATGGTTGAAAAGTATCTCATGTCCGTGGTCCGTATCCGCACCGACGATGAGATCTACAACATGATCATGACTTGGGTTGCTGCCCAGAAGTTTGCCCAGGGCTCTCGACGATTCATTGTCAACACCAACGTCAACTCTCGCAGCTGGTTTTTGTGGCGGTACAATGACGACGACGACGACGACGAGGATAGCGGTGAAGCCTCTGAGGTTACTTATCCTCGTAAGAAACCCCTTCAATATACACCTTCCTTTGGCACGCACTTCTTCTGGTATCGCGGCCGTCTCCTGCTCTTCGAGAGACATGAGAATCGTGAGCAGTCTGGATTTTTGGTGGTCAGCGAACGTGAGGAGATCTCCATCTCTTGCTTTGGTCGAAACCCTCGCATTCTCAAGGAGCTGCTCTTTGACGCCCGAGCTCAGTACATGAAGAAGGATGAAAGCAAGACCCTTATCTACCGTGGCGCGTCTGGGAATCAAGGAGGCGATCCCAGTTGGCAGCGATGCATGACTCGATCAAGCCGTCCCTTTTCTACCGTCATTCTCAGCGAGAAGACCAAGAAGGACCTGATCGACGATGTTACCGACTATCTCAACCCCGCCACTCGCCGATGGTACTCCAACCGTGGTATCCCTTATCGTCGCGGCTATCTTCTTCACGGCCCTCCCGGAACTGGCAAGAGCTCCCTCAGTCTTGCGCTGGCCGGTTTCTTCCGCATGCGAATCTACATGGTCAGCTTGAGCTCCGCCATGGCCAATGAGGAAAACCTCTCGTCGCTCTTTGCTGAACTGCCCCGCCGATGTGTTGTCCTCCTCGAGGATATCGACAGCGCTGGCCTGACGCACACTCGCGAAACACCCAAAGGTGACGAAACCCAAGATGCTCCTCCTGTAGCTATTGCGGGCACTCCTGGAAAGAATACTCCAGTGCTCCCCGGGCGACTGTCTCTTTCTGGCCTGCTGAACATCCTTGATGGCGTTGCTTCCCAAGAGGGCCGGATTTTGATCATGACGACGAATCACTTGGAGAAGCTGGATAAGGCACTGATCCGTCCTGGCCGAGTGGACATGACTGTGAAGTTTGGTCTGGCTGATGCTGATATGACTGCTGCCATCTTCCGCGCTATCTATGCCCCATATGAGGGAGAGGATGTCTTCGGATGCGGTCCTGCCGCGGCCAAGACCGAACTCTTGGACGATGACAGGGCCAAGGCACTAGCGGAGAAGGAGGCAAAAATCCGGGCCGAGACTTCTGAGCGAGTCGAAGCCCTGTCAAAGCAGTTTGCAGCTAAGATCCCCGCGTTGGAGTTTAGCCCCGCAGAGATCCAGGGGCTGCTGTTGAAGCACAAACGGAATCCTGAGAAGGTCCTTGAGCTTACTGAGGAGTGGATTGTCGAAACCCGCAAGGAGAAGAAGGCGAAGGAGATTGAGGATGCTGAGAAGCGCAGAAAGGAAGAGGCAAAGAGACGAAAGGAGGAAGCTAAGAAGAAGCGTAAGGAAGAGAAGGCCAAAGCGAAGAAGAAGAAGGAGAAGGCTAAGAAGAAGGCGAAGGGTGAGGATGGCTCAGGTTCAGACTCGAGCTCAGATTCTGACTCCGACTCGGGTGCTGGCTCCGACTCAGGTTCTGAATCCGGGTCTGAGAACAAGAAAACAAAGGGTGATAAGGAGACGAACGACGATAAGAAGGGCGAGGTGGTTGAGAGCCAAAAGCCGGAAATGAGCAGTGGCACTGGGAAGAATACGACCGAAAACGAAAACGAGAACGAGAAGAACGACAACCAACTTGACGTTACGCCTGGAGCCAAAAACTCGAAGGGGACCTCAGACTCTGGATATGATACCCCCGAGCTCCCCTTATGAAATATAAACAATTACAACGAATCGGTATAGTAGGGATGATGATTTTTCTCCAGGGATCTGGCATGCAGCTTTTGTACAAGACTTGATCAAGCCACACTAGAATGTCGGCATAGAAAATAAAGACCTGTAATAAAAATGCGCTAGTTGAAGTACTAAGAATTGTAAGATCCATCTGATTGAGCGTTTTCGAAACTTTAGCGAACGGGCACTGTGAGCAGAAGGGTCGATGTCATCCATGCACGGAGTAAGCATTGAGGTGCTTGGCGTCAGATCTGCGAGAGATTTCTCGCTAATTGAATCAAAGGGGAGGCAAGAACTGTCATCTCTGATAGAAGACGAGGGTTTTTAGGCCATATGAGGGGCTTGACGAGATATAGATGCTAAGCTTGAAGAGGGAGCATTCGGCAGTCAATCGGAGGCTCGTAAAAAAAAACCTTTGGCAGGGTTGACGGGGCTTGGAGGCGCTTTCGAACAGTCACGAGGCGGGATCCTGAAGAATGACGTGCCGAAGCTGTTTTTCCATACCCGAGAAACCAATTGCACTGACTTGGACGGCCTAGGAAGGGATAGATCGTCAAAAAATTATTGGGTGATGCTGCAAGTTGCTTTATCTTGGTGAGATGGAGACTAATAGCTCGGGTTTTGGTGGATCTTCTGTTCATGCCGAACAACGGGTGCGGGAAAACAGGCTACTTGGAGACATCTTTCCCTCAAGCTAAACCCTAAGTTTGAGGGTGCGGAAGGTCTTAGGGTACCTTAGGTAAGTATCAAGCATTATGCCGCGGAACTGTACCTTGCCTTAGATACGTCATGCTAAGAGCGATAAGATAAGAAAGGAATCAAGAGCCACATGCATCGGTTGAAGCGCCTCCTTATGAATCTCCCGATGCTGATCTCGCATCGTACAGTCGTACGATTACGATCTGTGGAGCGAAGGATTCCAAATCTAGGTTGAGGGAGCATTGAAGCGGTTAAGTGTAGAGAAAGTTACGAGCTGATGTATGAGATAGCGTACGAGATAGCGTAAAAGAAAAACACCGAACACGCTTCAGCTGAGATATCTTCGCAGATAACCGTGTTCGGTGGTTTTCTGCCACACAGCTCAGGGTCTGGGAAGATGCAGGGGTAGTGGCATCTCATCCTGCGCGGCGGTACCTGACCCGTCGGGTCTCGAGTGGGTGGAGCAATCAAGGTACCCTTTTAGTGCAGCCTCTAAAACCTCACAGCGACGTTTTTTTTCCTGGAGGGCCTAGGTAAGAGGGCCTTAAGGCCTGACCTCAGTACGAAGACGAAGACGACCACCCCAACGCACTATCGGATCAGATACTAATCGATGGGGACACACCAAAGCGCTTGCTGGCCACTAAGATGTCTAGGAAGGGAGGGCATTGTGCTCCGCCTTGGCTGATATGTATTCCTCCGATGTGATCAAGTCGGAGGATATAGTCTCCCTCGTCCCTCCTCACATTCTCCTTCTTTCTTTCTTCTCCAAGCCTGTCCCCTTGTCCTCCTCCTCCTCTTCATTCTTCCAAGTTCTGTAAGTCTCCCGAATCCCTCAAATCCCCTAACGCTTCTGCAATCCCCACCCTCCTGGGGCGCCGTCGCTACTGGCTCCGTCAACTGCTCCAGCGCTCAACCGCCGGGTGATTGTCGTCGTCGCTCTACGGGGACACTTCAGAGGCAAATTAGTCGCGTTGACGCTACCCAGCGTTGAAAGCGCCCCTGGTAGTTTGCAGGTGCAGAAAGGGCGGTGAAAACCCTGAGGTCTTGCTAACACCCAACTTTTATCCAGATTCTTGAGATAACCTCAACTTCGAGAACTCGTCCTTCCCCGCCATCGTCTTCCTTTTGCCAAGAAAATCACCTCCAAGATGGCTGCTCGTCCCCAGAACATTGGCATCAAGGCCATTGAGATTTATTTCCCCAGCCAGGTATGTTTTGGGATCGTCCTGCGTTCTGTGCGATGATGCCCTGATTTTTTGCCCCTCACTGCGCCCCTCCCCCCCTCAACTTCATCGCGCCCCGTGCCCCTCCATGATGGAAAATTTAGGCATTGTCTGACTGTGAAAACCTTTGTAGTATGTTGAACAATCGGAGCTCGAGAAGTTCGATGGCGTCGGCACTGGCAAGTACACCATCGGCCACGGCCAGACCAAGATGAGCTTCTGCGATGATCGTGAGGGTAAGTGCTGCCAGAGCGGTAATTGGAGATGCGGGAAACTGATCGTGTGCTCAACCGCAGACATCTACTCTTTCGCCCTTACCGTCACTTCCAACCTCCTCAAGAACTACAACATCGACCCCAACTCCATTGGCCGTCTCGAGGTTGGTACCGAAACCATTCTTGACAAATCCAAGTCCGTCAAGACCGTGTTGATGCAGCTGTTCGGCGACAACACCAACATCGAGGGTGTCGATACCGTCAACGCCTGCTACGGAGGCACCAACGCCGTCTTCAACAGCGTCAACTGGATCGAATCCTCCTACTGGGATGGCCGCGATGCCATTGTCGTCGCTGGCGACATTGCCCTCTACGCCAAGGGCGCTGCTCGCCCGACCGGTGGTGCTGGCGCCGTCGCCATGCTCATCGGCCCCAACGCCCCCATTGTTATGGAGCCCGGCCTTCGAGGAACCTACATGCAGCACGTCTACGACTTCTACAAGCCCGACTTGACCAGCGAGTATCCCTACGTCGATGGCCACTACTCCATCAACTGCTACTCCAAGGCCCTGGATGGTGCCTACCGCGAGTACTGCAAGCGAGAGGCCAAGCAAGTCAACGGTCACACGAACGGTGTTAATGGCGTCGACAAGGCCAAGACTGCTCTCGACCGCTTCGACTACCTTGCCTTCCATGCTCCCAGCTGCAAGCTGGTCCAAAAATCCTACGCCCGTCTCCTCTACCACGACTACCTCTCCAATGCTGACGCTCCTGTCTTTGCCGAGGTTGCCCCTGAGCTCCGCGACATGGACTATGAGAAGTCGCTGACCGACAAGGTCGTTGAGAAGACCTTCATGGCTCTCTCCAAGAAGCGATTTAACGAGCGTGTCAACCCCAGCATCCAGGTCGCTACCATGTGTGGCAACATGTACTGCGGCAGTCTTTGGGGTGGCGTGGCTAGTTTGATCGGCCACGTTGACAGCAAGGCCCTTGAGGGCAAGAGAATTGGAGCCTTCAGCTACGGCTCTGGCCTGGCTGCCAGCTTCATGTCTTTCCGTGTTAACGGTAGCGTTGAGTACATCGCCAAGGTTCTCGACCTTCCTGCCCGATTGGAGGGTCGCCGTGCTGTGGCTCCTGAGGTTTATGATCAGGTATGAGACTCGCCCCCTCTCAACGCAAAGAATCAGATGCTGACTGTCGTGCAGATGTGCGACCTCCGAAAACAGGCTCATCTCCAGAAGGATTTCACCCCTAAGGGCGAGGCCTCCACCATCGCCCCGGGCGCTTATTACCTGACCAAGGTTGACGACATGTTCAAACGCGAGTACGCGATCCAGGCATGAGTTTTACTATAAAACACCTCAAAGCCGTTCCGTTTCTCTTGCATTATCACACACCACGGCTTGTTCTTTTTTGAGACTCTTGATTTGAGAGGCGGTCAAGAGCCTTGGGGTATCTGGTAGAGATGATGAATCTCCAGCATAGATGCGTTGGAAGGTTCTTAACGCAGTTGATGATAGACATTGCACATGGACGGAGTCGGTGAGCGGACCCGTAATTGAGCTGACCTGAGATGACGTCGAGTCGACAGGTTTCTCACGGCAGTTTGTGTAAATAAAAGGGCCGCCATCTTCCCCCCAGGTGGCATTCCTTGTTATGAAAGCTTGTCAGGGACATATAGATATATGATTTGGCGCTAAGAATCATTAAGATTATGAATACGAGACTCTATACAAGTACCTGCACTACGGCACGCATTATGGGACGCTAATCGCTTACCACGGGGTGATGTCCATGGGGAAACACATATTATCTCGTCTCTACATCCTCCTCTTTCGTAGCTGTTGTATGGATGTTAGTTCTTTTCCTCATACTTCCACTCTGCTCGCCTATGCAGATGATAGTCTCCGCTCTGGATACTCTTCCAGATTCCATAAAATCCACCGAATGGACGCTTGCTCTTGATCGATCGCTTCCACTGCTTCTCGGTCTTCTTCCTCGCCTCAACGTCAACCTTGACCTTCTCGTACACTGTTGGAAGAGTGGTAGCGTGGTACTTCTCCCGCAGTGCTTCATACCATGACTTGTCGTACAAGTTCCAGAACTCGTCTTCTTTGTAGTATGTGTGTGCGTAGAACCATTTCCTCCCGCCGAGCCCGACGAGTTTGTCCTCTAGGGCGCGGTTCTTGCGGATGAATTCGTCAGAGTTGGAGGGACCCCAGCCCCAGAGGCCGACATTTAGGGAGTTGGGGGTTGTGATGGTTCCGTCTGGCTGAGTGACCTGTTCCCCGGTGTAAGGGTGGAAGGTTGGAGGAGGGGTCTGCTTTAGGGGGCATAGCCAAAGAGGCCAGATGTTGAAGTTGTCGACGGTGTAGTCGATGAAGGTTTCGGCGTTGGAGTAAGGCAAACCCAAGTCTTGAACCACAAAACGGGCGGACTCACCGCTACCGTGAAGAGCGCGATAGAGCATACGGGTATGAAGGAAGTCGTCTAGGAACCATCGGAAGAAGCGCGAGAAGGGGACAAATTTGAAATAGTCGAACGCTGCGGCGCCGACCCAGAACCCTCCGCGGTCGTATCGGAAGAGGTACTCTGCCAAAGGAATGTAGTCGATTGCCAAGGTATTGGCGGTTGAGCGCGTGCGATCTTGGACGTGGAGATAGTACCATGGATCCCGAGCCCCGCTGAATGTCTGTGGTTTTGTCTCAGGGGGCTTCTCATCGGTTAAAGTACCGGTGACGACGACGCCGTGGTCTTTGGAGAAGAGGATTCCATCGACATAGTCGTTGGCTGGGTTCTCGGTTTCAGTGCGAACCTTTTCGACGGCTTCGGCAACGCTGCGCGTCCGATGGTACGTCGTCTTGACGAACTTTTTGGCTTCCATAAGTTCAAGTTCGATCAATGTGGTGATACCCAAAGTCCCAACGGCACCCGCCGCACCCCTAAATAAATCCTCCCTTTCCTCCCTCGAAGCCTTCACAACATCTCCGTTCCCCAAGATCATCTCCACCGACTTGATTGTATCATTAAAAAAGCCATGCTTAAACGAACTGCTCTCCCCCGCGGTGCCAGCGAACCCACCACCAGCTGTGATCCCGGGAAACTCCATCACCACGGGCGGCACAAGCCCATGCTTGAGCGTCTGCTCAACGAGGCGGTCCATGGGCACATTGGGTTCGACAAGGGCCGTTAGCGAGGCGCGGTCGACGGAGAGGACATTGCGGAGGGCGCTGATGTCGACAGTACGGGAGTGCTGTTGAGGACGGGTGCTGTTTGTGGAGCCGTGGAAGATGCGATAGGGCTCGCGGCGGAAGAAGAACGTGCGGACGGCAGAGGCGATTTGGGTGACGACTTGCTTGTGGCGGTCCATTTTTTGGGCGAGGTGGTGCTGTTGCTACAGCTCCATCCAGATGCCAGGGTTTTGGAGGTTTGAAGCTCTGAGCTTTGGGGGGATGTTCCTCGATTATCTATAATCTAGTTCTGGACCGGGGATGATCCTTGGTGGGGCCGGGCTTGTTCGGGGAAGCTGAGGTGGGACTGGTGAACCTTCTTTTGGCAGCATCACGACCTCGATGGGCAAATCGAGATCCTGTAGCGTCTCCGAACGGCGCCTAAAATGCAGCCACCAACTGTCTCATACGTTAGCTTAGCTCTATAACGTTAGCCCATCGTCTTGCGCCGGCAACTTGCATATTAGCTCAGACTCAAATATGTCCAGATGGCACGATAACTCGGCGATATCATAAGGTCTGAGAGGTAGTACTGGAGGGGAAACTGTCTGTGTCTGAGCTCGTCTGTGTTTTCGGAGGCAGTAAGTGCTGCCCCAATCCTGGATTCCTCTCAGAGCCTGCTGAATTACTGTTGGCGGTGGACGCATCGGCTTGGTTGTTTTGACCTCTTTGCTTCTAATTCCTTGCCTTGCTCTCGAGAAAAGGGATGCCGACTTCGCTGGCTCTCAGGGACCCTGGTGCTGAGCCCTATGTTCTTCCGTACATCAAGAGGCAAAGCCTAGAGAAAATGCGATAAGTACAATGCCAAAGCAGCTTTTCATAACTGTGATATATATGGATAATGACTACTGAGAATGTTTGAGCTCAGTACATTTGGTCTAAGTCTGCAGGGTCAAGGGCATCTATAATGAGGTAAGTTCGAAATGGCCCCCACTGATTAAGCAAAGCTGTAGGAAGTTGAGGGTCACGTAGTAGGCGACAGCTTCCAGCTTTTACTTCTTCAACAGGAGCCTAATAAGGTTCGCCAACACAATCACTAGCTGCAATCCTAAAATACTAAATAGCAACCAGCTAATTTTGCTACTCTCACTACTCCTATATAAAGCTGTTGCCGGAGGCTAGAGGCTGCTACCGCAAGCAAAGCCCCCGGTAGGGTCCCCGGAGGGCGCTGTCTACCCGCGCAGGTAGAAACTTTAAAGGTTCCCTCTATGAAACTAAAGATAACAGAAAGAGGGCTAGAAAGAGGACTAGAAAGAGGAACAAAACTGATCTCATGCCGAAGGGGAGGAGGGCCTCCAGCCGGAGGCAAAAGACGCCCTTCAGCTGGGCGTTCCCACAGGGCGGGGACTTCGGTTGTTGGCATAAAACCTAGTTGACCGAAAACAGATCTTGATTCTTGACCTCATAACTTGGCCGAGATATTCAAACTGCCTTGGCTCCCCGCCTTCGCCTTCGCCTTCTCCATCACTCTTTGCCTGACTGTCTCCTCCGATACCTCAGACAGGTCCTCGAACCGCCGTGGTACCTCTTCCAGCGTCCTTGCCTTGATCGTCATTGCGCTCGGTGTAATGTTCTTCGGATTCTCTACCACCTCGTTGATGAACTTCGCCCACCCGCTGAAGCACCGTCGCGAGCCAGGGAGTTTCGGAAGCATCATTGCAAAGCAGTGCGACATGGCTTCATATTCCTCGAGGCGGATAGGCACGCCGTCAGAGTGCAACTTCTGCGCAAAGACTTTGTGCTCGTATGCGAGAATTTCCCACCCGGTGCAGATATAGATGGGTGGTGAGCCGCTCCAGCTTGATGCCATAGTGAGCGTGGCTAGAGGATGGGCAGCTAGGCTATCTTGGATGTACATATTCGTCCGGGGAGGGTTGACCGGCCAGGCTGCACAGGCGGGGACCGGGAAGTTGATGAGTCGCTCGGGTTTTGGGAGGTAGTCGAAGGGAGTGGCGTAGTCGAGCTCCCAAGTCGGCGAACTTTGAACCACGTCCAGCCAAGGAGAGTTTACGGCAATGCCAGCTGGATAAGGGACATCTCGAGGGGCACCATGCCAAGGTATTTGCGCGTTTTGGCCTCTAATGTGACGGATAAGTTGAAGGAGAGCAAGGCCAAGGTTGCCTCCCGCACTAAGGTTGCCATAAACATCTTGGGCATGCGGACGAATCTAGTGAAGACGTACCTGTCACCTGCTAGGACAATGTGCTCAGGCCTTACAGGCTCATGATAAGCATCAGGAGGTGGATACAACAGCGTTAAATACGACACAAAGGCATCAAGCAGCGCTGCAGGAAAAGGATGCTGCGGCGCCAGACGATACCGAACAGAATAACACCGTCCTCCCGTTAGTTTCGCTAGCTTCTTACACACCGGTCTATGCGTCACCGGATCACAAAGATAATACGCTCCGCCATGTAGATATAGAATAGTCGTCGGCTTCGTAACACCTCCCATCATCTCGTGAAACCTTTCTCGCTCTAAACCAGGGGGCAACGGCGTATCGCGTGCAACACCCAGCCTGGACCCCGTCCACTCAGCCTCAACAGCCACCAGATCCGGGACCTGAAACCCGTCCAACGGTCCGCCGAGTCGTTCTATAACTCGGAGGAGGGCATCACGGAGGTCAGTCTCCGGCGGTATGGGAGCGGTGTACTTGGCGACCCAGATGCGGCCTTTGACGCCGGGATCGCGAAGGAAGAATTTCTGGAGAGATGTTACGCTTTGGGGACGGGAGGGGGCCATGAGGGCGCGGGCGACGGTGACGAAGAGTTCGGTGTTTAGGGAGAGGTATTTGGAGGATGGTGTAAGATGAAGCAAGTGGAGGATTGTGGTGCGGACTATGAGGGGGAGGGTTGGAAGGATGGCGCGAATGGTTTCGCGGGTTTGGTGTTCCATTCTTTAGGATATTATTGCAGTGATGTTGGCTGAGAGGAGATGGCCAGTCCGACCAGTTAGAGAAGATATAGGAGTCTGGGTGTGAGGGGAAAGGTGACCAAGGGGCAGAAGTTGAGGGTATCGAGACAGGAGAGGTTTGAATGGTACAGAGCTAGAGTTGGAAGTTGTATCTGCAGGAAGAAGCAAGAATAGATCAGCTCGAGTGTTTATTAGAGCGCTTTGAAGGAAACACTTGAGTAGGGCCCCCGCAGAACCAACACCCAGAAACAACACCATTCGACGGTGGCGTAGACGTCACAGACTTGTTCATCAACCGTCCATTCGCAGTTGGGACCGGGCGATCATCGGATCCGAATGGCGGAGAAGAGATGGTGTATGGGTGTCATCCCAATTGGGTAATTGTGCCGGGAGATGGTTGAGGCCGGGCTGAACAAGTCCTTATGGCAGTTATACCGTACTGAACAGCGGTGGAAATAGGGTCGAGTGCCGTTGCAAAGATGAGACATGTGGCTTTGAGGCCATCGCCAAAATCAATATTAGGTGCTAGCCAAAAGGCGTCAACTCCGACGGAGGACTCAGGCTATGGATGCCGTTACAAGTGCTACATCATCACGATTTGATGTTCATGTCCCAATCTCCCGATCCGGCCGCTTATTTCCAAAAGTATAGTACAAATGCATGCTCCTTATGACTCAAGACTTGTTGCTACCACCGCCCTCTTCCTTCTTCTCATCGTTAGGAGTAGTTGAGGATGCCGCTGCGTTGTTATTGGCGGCAGCCATCTGCCAGGCTGGGATTGACGCCTTTCCTCCGCCGGGAGTAGACGCCCTGAAGTTGGTGAAGTTGCTAGCTGCTGCATGCTTGGGAGGGTTGGTCTCGGTTCTGGCAGAACTGCTGGTTTCGGTAGTCTGCTCGGTTGCGCTCGAAGTTGAACCATTAGCATTGCTTGGCTGTCGCATGTAGCTATTAGGTGTGGAGGAGGCGCCAGGTATCATTCGCTGGGAGACTAGAGTCTTGAGGCTCGTGAGTTCGGTGTTGATCTCTCGCAGCCGGTCATTGGCGATTTGCTTCTGGTTGTCTATCGCCTTCGGAAGCGCATCCTTGAGGGCTCGAACTTCGTCTTGGAGACGTTGGGCATCATCTTCTCGTCGTCGGTTCGCCGCCTTGAGATCTGACATGACCTCCTCTAATTCCTCAATTGCAGTGTCCAACCTCTCCGTCCTCTGCTGTTCAGCGTTCTTGAGCTCTTCGGTATCCTCAGCGAGCTGTTCCATGAGCGAGAAGGCTCTATCAAATTGTTCCTGTATCGACTTCTTATCTTGTTCGAGTTTCTCCGGTGTAGGGGGAGCAACTAGAGGATATACATAGCGCTAGGACGATGTTCAGTAAAGACTCGGCATATGATCATAAGGTTCGTACCTTGCCTAAGGAATATAGTCCATATCCTACACCACCTACTACCGTCGCCATGATGAACCAATCCCTCCAATCCCGCCTTGGGGGTTGAGGGGCCGGCTGCCATGCATGTGGAGGATAAGGTTGATAGTATTGCTGAGGGAACTGGGATGGTGTAGCAGGATAAGGAGTGCCTGGTACTGGCGGCGCATTACCACCTGATCGAGCAAGAGCAATATCAATCTCTTCCTGAGTTAGGTTCTTGGATTGAAGGAAAGAGACGCGGTTCTCGACGGAGGAGTTTGTGACACTCGGGTCTTGCAGAACTGTTGAAGATTAGCTGAAGGTCGGGGTCGCTAAATGAAAAAAAGAACTAACATTGCACCTAAGTTGAATCAGCTAAGCAATCACAGAGCGTTGTGAAGGAGGGTTCGCCTACCGCAGATGCCACCAGGCCCTCGCGAATCGCCATTGTAAGGAATAGTGGATTGCAATATCACCACATAACCTTTGGAAGAGTTGAAGGAGACGCAATTATCAAGAGGCGGAGGTCAAAGTGATGAGCATGTGCTCGATCCGGCATGGAGACGTTGGAGGAGTGGAGTCAGCGAGGTGACCGGGGTCTAAGCCGAGGCAGGACGCGCCCCGAACCCCGAACTCGTAGCGGATGAGGTAAGCAAATCTAATCTTTCTGAGAGATCATCACGTGCTCTCGTGGAAACATGAATCCCTGCCAATTCGACCGCGATAGCCGCGTCCTAGCCAATCACAACATATAGTGCCGCTTTGTTTACTTTCCTGCCGAGCAACAATACAATTTCCTCCCCAGCCCGAGAAACCGCCCTGATACATTTCTCAACCCATCTCGCACCCCAAATCGCCACGACGACGTTTTGACCTTTCAACGCTTGAAGACGCTCGCCCTGCTTCTCTATACGGCGTTTTGCTATCATACACAACAACGTACCATGTCTCAAGACACGGGGCTGTGGAGCGTCCGCAGACCCAGAGAGGTAAGTGCCTGATGCGCCGCTCACAGAGACAGCTTGTCGCATAAATGGCAGACCAAAACTTACACATTGCGCAGACACTTGGAGGCATCAGCTCGAACAGCGCTATTCCTCAACCCGGCTCAACCATGAAACGGTCCAATTCTAACAGCAATGGCACTTTCTCGGGTAGCCACGTTAGGTCTATGTCGGGATCTAGGCAATCCCTCGCCATGTCGCGCCCGAGCCAGCCTCTCTTCCAGCGCTCTTCATCTGGCACTAACCTGGCCGACCTTGGCCTCTCTTCTGTCAAGCGCTCCTCATTTCAGCCTAAACCCTCCTATACGCCAGCTGGCGCACGCGCATCCACCGATGGCGACAGACGAAGCAGTGTTTACCGACCCCGCCAGTCTACTTCTGCTCCTGTTAGCCACCAGAGTCTCTTCCAGATGACGCCTCAAGCCGCCGGTGTGCCCCGGGACCCCCGTCCGTTGAAGGATCGATCATTCCAGGCGCGCATTGGGCAGGAGATCTTGGATTACTTGGTTCAGAACGACTTCGAGATGGAAATGAAGCATGTCCTTTCGCAAAACGTCATCAAGTCGCCGACACAAAAGGACTTCAACTACATGTTCCAATGGTTTTACCACCGAATCGACCCCAGCCATCGATTCCAGAAGAACATCGACCAGGAAGTTCCACCGATCTTGAAGCAGCTGCGATACCCCTTTGAGCGAAGCATCACAAAGAGTCAGATATCTGCTGTCGGTGGCCAGAACTGGAGTACCTTTCTCGGTCTCCTGCACTGGATGATGCAACTGGCGCAGATGCTTGATGGATACACCAACGGCAGATATGATGACGCTTGTATGGACAGCGGCATCGATGTCAGTGGTGACCGGATTATCTTCGACTTCCTCAGTAGTGCGTATCGGGAATGGCTTACTATGGACGACGACATGGGGGATGAAGACGCAGAGAGGGTGCTGGCGCCCCATGTTGCGTCCATGGCGAGGGCATTTGAGAAGTCCAACTCCAAGTATTACCTGGAGCTGGAGATGCTTGAGGTGGAGAATGCGCGACTTCTCAAGGAAATTGAGGATTTGGAGAAGTCTACACCGGATCCTGCCGTTTTAGACAACCACTTCAAGATCATGGAAGAGGATAAAACTAAGTTTGAGGAGTACAATGCTTTGGCGATGCAGCGGTCTGAAAAATACGAGCATCGGGCGGACGTGCTTCAAGAGGAGTTGAACAAGCTGATGGAGGAGCTTAAAGAGGCGGAGGATGAGCGACGAAGTTTTCAGAAGGCTGTAGACGCCCAAGGTATTAGCATGCAGGATATCGACCGTATGACAAACGAGCGCGAGCGTCTCCAGAAAGGCATCGAGTCTGCAAGCCAGAGGCTGGACGAAGGCAAGAAGAAGGTCTCAGACAAGGAGCTAGAGGCAAGTCGAAAACTGGACGAGTTGGAGCGCATGGTAGACAAGTACAACACCCTGGCTTACCAGATTGCTCTTATACCTTCAACGGCCGCCAACGCCAAGGGCAAGGAATTTGAGCTCCAGGTCATGGTCAACGATAACACCGAGTTCACCTCGTCCAACTTCAAGACTTCTACCAGCGGTCCTTCGACGGAAAGATTGCTCGTAGATGCAACTACTGGTTACCAACCTGGCCACGTCCTCAACCTTGACCTCCGCGGCAAAATCCGAAGCAGTTTCCTTTCCTTGCGAAAAGAGATCTCTGAGCGACGCAGCACGGCCATGGAGGTTATGATGAGAGATCATGATTTGCTAGATCGCGTCAAGGAGGCTATCGAGGATAGACGAAACGAAGTGGAAGCACTGAACCACCGAGTTCGAGCTGCAGAAGAAGAGTATGAGAAGACCAAAGAGGTCACAACTGCGCAGAAGCTGGCGTCAGATGCACAAATTGAGAAGATGGAGAAGGAGTTGTCGCGCATGCGGGCAGGCCTCTCAGAGTCTGTGCAGCTTCTCGAGCAACGCGAGATCAATACAACCATTGAGTATGTCCCACATGAAATACCAACCAAGTCGATAGTGCTAACCTATCCTAGATATGAGCAGCTGGTTCTTCGAGCTAACGCCCTGAGAGAGGAACTACATACTGAGATTGACCGAATGCTCAACGATGTCATCAAGTTCAAGATTCATATCCAAAAGAATCTAGACGACTATGAAGGCTTTGTAGCTGACGAACTCGAGAAGGAACTTGGAAGCGACGAGCTGCGAGACGAAACACGACCAATGGATATTTGATGATGCTTTTGGGGGGCGAGGTGGACTTGCCAATGTCTGTAAATACTCTTGATGATGCTGGATTTCTGGGCGTTGGGCTAGCTGGCAGTGCTCGGTCTCGACCTTGCCTTTTTGGAGCGTTCTCATGATGCATAATGACAGTATACCAGGGGTGATTAAGGAGGCAGATACCATTCAATTTGGCTACGAATAATGAGCTGATTTTTTCATTTCACTTTCATTTTCATTTTACTCCCTTTCTTTAAAGATCCGGTCGCCGTCGCTTCAAGAGTGAGACAAGAAGCTAGGGTTGGCTTGACAACCGTGTATCTACAGGGGCAGTAGGCGCTATCACGCCCTGAGGCCCTGGATCCACGTGGCTAAGCGTCCCTGACGCCGGGGAGACGTTGGGCGAAAACCGGTCGAACGGACGCGCAAATACAATCACGAGCAAGTTATCCTCGGAATAATTCATCTGCCCGGTTTATTCTCTCCGGTTGTCGTTGACGTCAAAGTTAGGCATAACTTTCACTAGAGCACCTTGCCAAGCCAGGGTGAAAGCCAAACGAAAAATAAAGATATTCTCGGATTCGGATTCGCGGAGAGCTGCCGAGCGTCGTAGACCACCGGGAGAGGCGGATGTCTCGGAGAGTCGGTGTATCCTTGGAACCTGGAAACCTCTTTTGAGTTTTAGGTCAGCTTCTTAAGTCCGCTAACACCTACTAAAGCAGCTCCCCCCTGTCTACTGAATTGAGCCACTGGTGTTTAAGATTTCCCTAGGTTTCTGCGCCTCCGCTTTGCTCTCAGTGCATACAATTGGATCGATGGATCGATTGGGGTTGATCAGTTGATCTTAGGACGGTGTATGTACTATACAGGCTCAGCCTTCTTGGAGTCGTCAGTCTTTGCCGCCTCCTCCCCCAAGGTAAGCCTCCGATATTCACGCCTTCTTCCGCCTGCGCCGTTCAACGAATCACTACCCGGCCGCCTTTCCCGCCCGTTCCCTCGTGGTCCCGTTTCTAGTGTAGCATGAGTCGCACGAGCAGCCGGCCTCGCTCCCCGGTACATGACGAGTCACAGAACACTAAACGATGGCTAGTACCTTTCTTTGCCTGTACCTACGGTACCTACATACCTTACCAATAACAAGTCACCCGCACCGGTACCGTCAATACCGTGCCATCTGATTTCATGCAAGCCTTCCAATAAAGGCGGCACCTTTCCCCCGGCCCCTTGTACCCTCCTCTTGCCTACTCTGCTTCATCCCATATGCCGCAACTCTCGCATCTGCCTACTCGTCGTCTCTGGCATCCTACGTACAAGACTTCAATCATAATGGCTTCTTACTCGACGTGCGTTGCCAAGATCCCTGGCCGCTCGACCATCCCCGAGGAAGCCACCTCTAACCCGCATCATCTTATCAAGAATGGTACCGTTGTGGGATTCAAGAATCCTTATCCTTCTTATTCTAATCCCGTTAACTTTGGGACGATGATGCGAAGAGTTATCTGGTAAGTTTCCCCTCGTATCACAGCCGTTGAAAGCCATGGGTACAAACTGACAACTCTTATAGGCCAAGCATTACTGGCGATCTCAAGCAGCCCGATACGAGACCTCCTACCGTTAACGTCGTCAAGCCTACCTGGCTCCCTGATCGATTCGCTTCTCCCAAAATCCGAGCAACCTGGCTTGGTCACGCCTGCTACTATGTTGAATTCCCCTCCGGTTTGCGCGTGCTTTTCGATCCTGTCTTTGAAGACCGTTGTTCGCCTTTTACATTCTTGGGCCCCAAGCGATATACCCCACGGCCGTGTGACATCAAGGATATTCCGATTGTGGACGCCGTTGTCATTAGTCACAGCCATTACGACCATCTTTCGCACAGCTCCATTCTCGAAGTTCAAAAACATAACCCTGATGCTCAATTCTTCGTCGGTCTTGGTCTGGAGCAGTGGTTTCGCAAGTCTGGCATCAATAATGTTACTGAGCTGGATTGGTGGGAGGACGCGGATCTGACAGTCACTGTCAAGGAGGGTGAGAAGACTCAGGATATCACGGCTCGAATTTCATGTCTCCCCTGTCAGCATACCTCTGCTCGAACAGTCTGGGACAAGGATACCACTCTCTGGTGCTCATGGGGTGTCCGCACCAACGATAAGAATGTTTGGTTTGGTGGCGATACTGGATACCGTGGCGTTCCCCATCTCCCCAAGGACATCGATGACTATGGTCCAGAGTATGAGCACCTCGCTCGCTGCCCTCAGTTCAAGCAAATTGGCGAGTTGCGCGGTCCCTTTGACTTGGGATTGATACCTATCGGCGCGTATTACCCCCGAGTGGCCTTCTCATCTATGCACGCCAATCCATTTGATTCTGTCGAGATTTTTGTAGACACTACTTGCAAGCGTGCTATGGGTATCCACTGGGGAACTTGGGCGCTAACAATGGAAGAAGTGCTGGAACCGCCTAAGATGCTTAGGGAGGCGTTGCGGAGGAAAGGAATCCCGGAGTTGGGCGTATTTGATGTGTGCGACATTGGTGAAAGCAGAGAGTTTTGAGAACGTGACTGTCTCTAGTGTTTCTGCACAAAGAGCTAACGTTGCAGCATGGTGTGTGGCGTGAGGGGCATGTGACATATACCCTTAGATTGGTGGGTTTTCTTTGTGAAAACAGTCGGCTGTATCATTATTTATACCACATATGAGCAGTGTAAAAAGTAGGAGTAAGGTTGTTAATTGATGGAATCATTTTCTCTCTACTTCAAACGCAACAAGCCCTAGATAGGAATATATGAACAAGTTACCCACTCTCAAAGGAAGAACATTAACAACACCCCGATACCACGGCTTGGCCTTATAAATAGAGTTGACTGTAATTTTGCATATGATTAGAAACTTATAGACGGTTTGAGAGAAGTCGAGATAGAACAACTGCGAAGCTCGGCAACAGCGGGAGTTCCCTGCAAGCTGCACTTTGCCCTAGAATCTTAGCAACAATTAAGCAATGTGGTTGGCTTAAAGCCCCAAACAGGTGGGTAGGAAGGGCGCTTCGATGACGTATTCACTCGCCACGCCTTGTATAAGAGCTGCTTCATTCTCCTAAAACCTGAATTAGTCCGTTTGACTAAAG
>JAMYIC010000294.1:0-11961 GCA_024112705.1 Microcera coccophila | reverse complement strand
TGTAAACTCCAAACGCCACAAGTTACGACTCCAGCCCTTGGACAAAAATTCCATCCCCCAGTCCGTCAACAGTCTGCCTTTATAGCTTGCCACTGCTGCTGATCATCTCATCCTGAGACCTCTTGGCTATGGCCTACCATTGAAGCACTGGGGTCCAGAAGGACGGTTAGTTCTTACATTTACCAGCTGCTGGCCTGGGCCACCATATACAAGACCCAGCGGCAGCTGGCCCATAGGCATTCCAAGTAAGTTAGGAACGTAATGAGGAGGCACTTGGAGATCCCCAGCAGTGGCGTTTTGACCTAGCTGTATGCTAGGTTGCGGCCTTGCGGGCTGCTGGATAGTGGCTCGCTCGACAGCCACCCTTCTGTTCACTAAACATCCCATCAAGACTTGGTGCCCGGCAAGGGTTAGCTCAACTGGCCGCATGCTTCTAGGCTGCGGAGCAGGATTCTGTGGCTGAGCGAGGTCCTCGGCGGGTGGGTTATGTTGGTGGCAGCGTACATAGTGAGGTGGTTGGGATCTAAGGGCCTGACGATGCGCCGTGGGTTGGTCCGGATTAGTCTGAGGATTTTGAGCCGATACAGGGGACGGGACAGGATCAGAGTTTCTCGGCTCTCTGTGTATAAAGAGACGCTGTGGACTGAAGAAGGGTCTGGAATCTGTCGGTTGAGAATCTTCAGCATGGTTTGAGGCAGGGGCTGGTTGCTGTAGCTGTACTCGAGCTTGTGCTTGTTCCAGCCTCTGTGACTGCGTTTGGCGTCTCTGCGATTGTTGTCTCTGCGGTCGTCTCTGCGGCTGTTGTCCCTGTGGTTGTTGTCTCTGTGGTTCTTGTCCCTGTGGCTCTTGTCCCTGTGGCTCTGGTTGGGGTCGTTGTTGGTGGACATGCTGGCGAGCCAACGTCAGCTGTCGCCAAAGAGCTGACCTCTCCTCTTGCGCTTCTTTGATAGGTACTCCAAGGGCAAGCACATGCTGTGCATGAGGCTCTTGTATTCCTCCGGGGACACCTTGTTGAGCTGCGGGAGGGGAAGGGGGAAGGGGAAGGGTCTGTATATACTGCTGTAGATAGTGATGTCTTGCTAGCTGTTGCGCTGCTAGTACCGCTTCCCCGCCCGGGCCATTGTGTGCATTAGGTCCTTGGGCGCCATCGAGGCACGGACGTAAATGCTGCTCTAAAAGGCCTCCATGCGGCGGCTGGTTATGGAGAAACGCCTGTATGCGTGCTAAATCTGGCCTTCTTCGATGCACGCGGTTAGTCCAAGGATCAGCTTTCTTTCGGCGATCATCGTCCTCAGTGACTCCAGTCGACAAATTAAACTTGAGAAGCTCAGGATCCAGATTAGAGTTCTTCTCCAAAACCTTCTGCCTTGCCTTCTCTTCGGCTTGTTGGACCTCATCTTGGTGCCTGGCTTCGACACTGTCGAATAGACGGCAGTTTCCGTCTTTTCCGCCCCATCTTTTGTCGTCAAAATGAGAATAGGAACAATTTTCCGAGCAGACGTAACATTGGATGTTTCCGCATCCTGCCCGGGGGCACGTCATCTTGTTGCATCCCATTGTTTTGATGAACGGCATTTTGCCTGTTCGTAATCAGTACTTCCACCTATAACAAATATCTAGGGTCAGGCCTTACATTTATTGCATTTTCGAATCAGGGCTTCGGACATGGCTTCTTCGATCTCTATTCTTGCGGTCATCCCTCTCTCCTTGGCAGCTTCCTCGCACGTCTGGGGAATGTGAGATTCTTTTTGGCATAATCGACAGCTGGTGATCCCGCATTCGGAATTATGACAGCGAAACAACTTGTCTCCCTCTATCGGTGGGCATTCTGCTGCGTATGGGCAGAAAGGGCAAACTACCAGGCCATCCAAGTTGGCCATGCGAAGGACGGCCTCTGTTTCGATTCGATCCAGAGCTTGTTCAAGCTTTCCATGGAGGAACTTGCGTCTCTCGGTCCTAGAGAAGCTAGCGGTGCAGTTGTCCGTAGAGAGGCAAGTCATTTCGTATTTCGACATACCGACCAAGCTCTCCGCATATCGACGGACGCACTCAGCGCAGAACCACTGGCAGTTGTTAATTGAGGAAACTTCAAACAACATGCAAAAGGGCAACAAGAACAAAGAAGCTCACAAGAAACTTACATGTGGTGACTCGTTTTGACAGCAGACCATTTGAGTTCTCACCGAGTCAACGAAGCAGCACTGGCACTCGGTAAGTTCTCCGTGAGCCTCAGCCTCATCTTCTTCCATTATCTCCATCTTCTTGTGGTTGGTTTCATTTTGCCTCCTCCGCTCGTTCTGAGCGGCGACTGCTCGTGCTATTTGAAATTCCTCGAGCATTTCCTTCTTGGACGGGCTATCGCAGCTGATGACCGTTTCCTCGATATTCTGAGGGTTATAAGCAAGCTCTTGGGGTGATGCTGATTTTTTCATCTGATGCAGCGGATCCTCAGACTCGTTCTCCCAGACGATCTGCTGCACTGCGAGGTAGGCGGGGAAAAGATAACCCCTATTTTCTTCAACTACCGTCTTAATTGTCTTCAGATTCACGAGAGGAAAATCCCCAGCGATGAGCATTTTTCTAGTTAAAAAGTTAGTTTTGTGCGTTCCTTGGCTGTTTGGCAAAATGATGAAGGGGCTCATAATGCAGGACACGTATCCTAGAACTTTAAACAGGACAGTGACCGACAGTCAGCGACGAGCAGGAAGAACTTGCATTTCGGCCCAATCCTGTTCCCAGTTTAACCATCCCTGTTGCTCTCGCTGCTTGTATTTGAGCCTGGCATTTGCAAATTGATCGTCCAGCTCATCGTCGTTATCTCGCTTCCTTTTCCGCAAGTTTTGATCCGCACTCTTCGTATATGGTGTTCCCTCCTCGATGTCATCGAGAATGCGATGTATCACGGCCTCGGGGTCAAAGAAATGGGGCGTAGCGACCGTGTTCAAATAATCGCGACAGATTTCGGGGAATACAGCCGTGACTGCTGCAACACAGGCATCTTGGGCCTGCTGCTCTGGGAGGTCGAATTCGAGGTTCATCTTTTGTGAAGGAAGGTCGTCGACCAGACTCACTGTGGTTTAAGAGACATGAGCAAGACGTGGTGAGAATTAAAAGGGGATTTTACATAGGGATTAGCAGGCGTTTTGAAGATCGAACAGCGCTTGCCATTCAGCTCCATCACCGGTGCCCGTGGATCCAGCCTCTGCGTGACCCAGAACGGTAGGGCTCGAACATGGGATGAAAGAGATAGAGTTTGAACTTACTAAAGTCTGTGCGTGAAAGACACACAATGGCTGTTGAGAATAGGGTTATAAGTATCAAAAATCGCTAGGTGCGCTGAGGTAGATGAAAACGGGAGGTTTGTCAACGAGGTAGTTGAGGGAGACAGTTTTGCTGGGAGCAAAGGTAACGAACGCTGGACGCCGTGAAACGAGAGAGCGAGAGAGAGATGTAACACCGGGTCCTTCTTCGAGAAGAGAAGTGGCTATTGAAAACAGACGCAGGCAACCCCGGCGCGAGGCAAACGAAATGAGCCTTCACTTCAGTAATTCACCGTCGCAAAGTCCGCCGACCAAGGCCAGCAAACGAAGTGACCCCCAGCGCAGGCTCAGTCTCCAGTATCTCGGCTCGGCGAACTCTGAGCGTGGCCGGCGGCTCCTTGCTGCCTCAATCAACGACCTCGAAGTTGTGTCAGGAAGTTGGGTTGTAAAAGCAAGAATCGGCGACGGGGGTTTTAGACTTTGCATCAGGTGAGCTCCATCAAGTACTGTTGGTTTGCGTTTGCGTTTGCGTTTTGCCTTAGGTACCTCGCAGAGACAAGTGCGTGTTTGCTACCGCCAGCTGTCGATGGGCGCCGCATATGCGGGCTGCCGAATCAGGCAGGCCTAATTTCCAAGTGACTTGTCACCGACAACCAACAAAGGATGTGACTACTTGACAATATTGCATACCTTGCATTCAATAGCGGCCTCACGACTCTACTCATTGCCTAAGGTATTTGGTGAGCTTTGGTCAATTCAGAAGTACCTCAGGGATAGAACCCAAGCTAAGAAAAAAAAAGCACCCCGCATTCTTATATCCTGAGTTACAAGATCCAATGTGTAATTCAACTAACCCCCCTTCACATTCCTACAAGCCGCCGAGGTACCCAAGTTATTGAATCCGAGTTATGATTGACGACGGATAGCTGCATCGACCCGCCAGGCTTCCAGGCATACCTCCCCTGCCTTCTTTCAAGATAAGACCACCGACACAAGGCATCCATCAGGCCCAACGGTGTCGCACCAAGGCAACTTGGTGGTACAGTCTATTTTTTTGGACGAACCATTCATCGTAAGGTTTTGTGACACATCCTCTACGAAAACGATAAGTCGAAAGCCCCAAATCTGTGTGACTTGTGTGACTCAGGCTATCAGCCTCAGGTCACACCTCTCGCCTCAAATTTAATCATTCGATCCGTACCCTGCAGTCTACCTCGTTGGATTCAACCTTTCGAGTAGATTGCTGCCTCCCAATCAATCAGTCCCCGAAAGAGGATCAGAAATACAGTTCCGCCCAATTCCAGGTCTATTCGTCACCATCCGAGTCAACGTAGACGTCTTGCATGTCTTCATCTTCCTCGCTATCCCCATTATTCATGACTACTCTTTTCCGTTGTCTCGTCGACCGTCTCGGTGGTGTCCTTTTATCTTCTTCTTGCCTTGCAGGTCTCAACCTTTTGTTTTTCGTCGTCGGAATCGAAAACTCGGATTCTCCTTCCTGCGTCTGTTCCGGCCTCTGCTCCTCCAACTCGACCGGTTCCGGGTTGCGTTGCTTAGGCTCCTCTGCCTCCACTTCCCGCTCGTTCGTAACAGCAGCGTCATCTTCCATGACAAGGCCGTCGTCCCCATCATCATCCTCGTCGACAGCGGGGAAGAAGCTCGAAGTATGGTGCGTCTTCGGCCCGACTTCTCCTTCTTCTTCCTCTTCCTCATATCCCGCCGGCAAGAAGCCACCTGCCATGTCCTCGTTATGAACCTCTTTAGTCTTCTTCGCATGGGGCGCATCCCTACTGTGACCGAACACTGATATTGACTCATCGATCTCGCCATAATCCTGACGAATTCTTTCCGCAATCCGCATACCCATGAGGAACTTCCGCCACATGTTCAGTGCGGCTTTCCTTCGTTTCTCGTCTTCTTTTCTTTTGCGCTCTGCCTCGTCCTTTTCGAGTTCTACCATGAGGTCGTCGTAGTACTCTTCAGCAACAACAACTCCCTGAATGACAGGCACGGCCATGCGGTGGCCAAACTCAAAGTCCACAACAGCCTCTGCGTAATCGATCTGCATTCTCTTGCAGACTCGTACCACTCCTCTGTAAGGGACGTGAACAGCACCTTCTGGGCACATGTGTTCTGCAAACAGATCGATGTTCCTATTGCTTCATCAGTATTGCCTCCAGTAGCATAAACACCAAGACATACCCGTATTCGTTTTTAGGGATGATGCCATCCTTGATGGGTGGCGGAATGATCCAGTCAGTCTGTTCGATGCTATACAAGCCTTGAAGGACTTTCTGTCCCGTCGCAGCCTCCGCCTCAGCAATCTCTCGTCTTCGGTTTGTAGTTGCCGCACGATACGGCGCCCGCTTCAGCGGTTGCTGTCCTGCAACAGGCGCTCTTCCTTGCTTGTGCCATGTCTCTGCGCTCTTCACGTTAAGCACATCACTGCGGAGGTATACATCCTCCTCTTCAACCTTACCTCCCTTGGCTTTGATCTTGAAGATCTTGACGGCCTCGGCTCTGGGTCGCAAGGCTTCCTCTCGCTTCAGATGTCGCGCAAGGACGAATTCCTTAGATTGCTTGTAGTACTGCAGCGTTTCTTCGCCTTCTTTGACTTCCTTCTTCTCCCGTTCGGCTGGTGTCAGGTCCATGCTTTCCTCCAGTTCGTCGACTTCCGTAATTGGGCATTTCTTATTGCCGCGCCTGTAACCAGACATGGCCGTCTTAAACCAGTCGAATTCTTCATACCGTTTGACCTTGCCGTGGCGATTGTAGACTGGCACTTTCTCGAGAGGTATCCTTACACCTTTAGTCCGGCCTGGTAGCATGTTACGTTTCAGATATCGGACTGTAACATCCTTGGCTGTTCCGTCCTGAGAGAAACCGACGATGTATGCCATGATCTGACGGGCTTTGTCTGCTTTAGCGCCTCGGGGCTCTAATGACTCGATAAGCTCTCTGTTGGTCCCAATCACATTCTTGGTGATCGGATCGACGGGTAGGTATTTGCTCGTAATCGGAGACAGGACTTCGGTCCAATAGTGAGGATATTCCAAGTCTTTATCAAATTGCTTCATGGGGGCTATTCGCTTTCTTGGGGATAACTTGAGGTCAACAACGGACTCATCATCGGTGTCCTTGTACTCTACCTCCAACTCATCGGGCTCGCTTGAAGGTTTGCGTTGGCCTTTCTTGCCCGGCCGTGTTGTCTTTACTGGAGTCTTGGTTGTTTTTGCGGGCTGTTTCTTTTTTTCTGATGATTTTGTTATTCTGTCCCCCTTCGACTGGTCCTGTGCGAGTTCACTCTTGCTGCCATCATTTTCCGGCTCTGCGTCTTCATACTTGTTCCATCCAAACCCTAGAGCCTGTAGATTAGCAACCATTCGTGCTTCAAGGCCAAGTCCCCTTAGCAACGCTGTGAAGAGCTGAGCCCCAACGTCCCGACTGCCCTCGCAGCTTCGGGCACATTGGCGGAATTCCTCCAAGCTCGCCATTCGCTCTCCAAACCGTAAGGGGTCGTGGTCCTCAGCCTTGTGGGCTTTGGTCAACCTGTCAAGGCGCTCAAGAGCCATGTATCCCCACTTCCTAAGTCCTGGTGTCGTTGCTCGAAATCTCTGCTTCCACCAAGCTGTCAGTGCCTTCATGAGGCGGAAGAGAGGATCCCCGTGGCTCATATCAACGGCGCCTTCCTCCAATCTCCTAGCTTCGTTACTCCAGTCTCGTTTTCTGCGGTCGTCGGGTTTTTTTTCTTGTGCCTTTGCCTTTCCCCTCCCTTTTGCGGACTCCTTTTTAGGTGGTGCCTTATTGAGCCCGCTGTTCTGTCTCCACCGATCAACCTCATCCCAGAGCTTTGGTGGCAAATGAGAAAGCATGGTTGCCTGCACCTCTGGGTCGCACAACCACGAGTTTCGAATGGCATTGTGCCAGAGAAGCAATAACACATGGACACAATGTGTGGCATTGCGGACTTTGCGTTCTAGCTTTGTAGGACCTCTCTTATCCCCATAAATATTCGTTAAGGACATCCGCGTATCGACATTTAGCGTCAACTCCAAATCTCCAGTTGGAGCTGGCGCATCTAGAACAGGCACGTCTGGCGTCTCAACATCCTCAAACTCAATATCTTCATCGTCTGAGGCTTCGCCGCTATCCACTTTTGGGGGTACAACATCCTCGAATTCATCATCGGATAACGAGGTCAAGGAGCTTTCACTATCGTCATCATCCAACCCTTGGAAAATTGAATTGGAATTCTTTGAAGATAAAGGGGTGGAAGTTGCATCGAGATCATCGTAAAGAGTCGCTTTCCGCCGTGCTGTAGATACCGGAGCGGACCTTGCCTTCTTGTTCTTATTCGATTTCTGTTCCTGGGGAGATGGTGACTCTCGGAGCCGCTTGCGCGGCACAATTGGAGGCATCGTATGGCCAAAATTTCAACTGGCGCATTCTGCGACATGCACATTCGATCAAATGCTAGCAGGCTTCATATGTCGTCATAGAAGCGCGTGACAACGCGAGAGCACGTGATTCAATTAGAACTTGTGTCCTCAAAAGTGCACTTAACCGATAAAACAATATGCGCCATGCAGCCACCACCATAAGGCATGCAAGAATATGGAGATTATGTACAGCGATTTCAGAAGTGCAAGATGAAGAATGTGGAACACCATTTTTGTTTTTATTGTCGCAAAATCGGGGTGACTCGTGGTGCTTCATTATACAGCTCCTGGTCTCAAGTCCCGGTAACTAACTCCATAGGATGGTCTACGCCTAACAATGACCACGCACTTTAGACGCTCAACGCCAGACCATAGAGCTCTCCTCGGCTCCACGATGTCCATCACATCTCAATCAAATCCGTTGGCGCACCAACCCCTCGCAGCAGGACCACAGTGTTGCCGCTCTGTAACGCCGTGCCAGCCTTCTCGCTGAAATCCAAAAGTCGGCCACCTTCCACGTGAAACACCCGCAATTTGTCCTTCTCGTCAGAGCTCTGGTTGTTGATATTCTGCACCTGCAAGCTCCTCGCCGCGGCGTCTAAGACTCTTCCCACCACCCAGTCCTTGTTGTAAAAGAACTCACCCTTGGGGAACTTGGCTTTGGCTGTCTCTGCTTCCGCCTCGACGTAAATGTAGACACGCTTCTCCACTGGAATCTTGGCATCGCCCTTTGCGCTCTTCTTCAAGCTGTTCACCGCAACCACTCGTGCAGCAGCTGAGGTTGGCTTCGGTTTTGGTAGCGCTCTTCCAGCTTGTTCCTTCTTGGCTGAACCCCATGCTCGTAATTTATCGAATGCCGACTTCGTCTTTTGCGCAACGTCAAGTTGCGCTGGTCGTGCGCCGATAGGGATTAGATTCTTGCAATCATGGTCCTCCTTTAGTCGATGTTTCAAGCAATAATCTCGATTGCAAGTTTGACAGTGTACTCCGGGTATGAGAGACGTGCCGACAACAGTCTTGCAAGCTGGCGATGCACATGGCTTCTCAGAAACCTTATCTCTCAACGTCCTCCCCTGGCCGATAGAAGGTTGCGCCAGCTGCGCGAGTCGCTTCCGTTCTGCCCAAGCTCCAGCATTCTCACACTTGTGCGACGTCTCGGATCGATGATCAAGACAAAAAGTTTTGCGACAGGACTGGCAAAAGAAGGGGAGGAAGTCGAGCTGATTGCAATAGTCGTACTCGCAATGCCTGCCAATCAGCGTGGCATCGTCCTTGTCAAGCATCTCGTAACTCGTCTCCTGAGCGTTCGGATCTGGCGACGATGTCATCTTGTGCGAATTTCTTCAGAATTTATGTGAATGAACGAATACGTTGCGCTGTCGTCGCCTTCGTAGGCAGAGTGAATGTCGTAAGTGTCCGTTCGAGGCTATGGACCGAGGCTGACCAAGGCGGCGAGGAAACGTCTGGAAATGTCTGCGCCTGACCAGGCTTGGCAAGGTGACTGAGAGTTGGGCGTCGGGCTTGCCGCAGAACACGGTCATGCGCTCAAAATGGAATATAGTTACCGGATCTTATTGTGAGTTACTCAAGTATTTTTCGCGATCCGGTAGTGAAGCCATTAACATCTCATTGTCGGTAGGTAGCTTCATCTCGGGGAGGCATTCACTAGAAATTTATCACGGGTTGCTCTCTACCCCCGTCAACATAATTCTATCACTGGTCGCAAGTCAGATTAAATTCATTCAGACATGAACGGATTTCATTCTTTATCCTGTATGTGATCTTATTTATGTCTTAATTGTGTCTTGTCCACACGTGCGCAGTGGAGATTTATACATATGCCTTCGAGATGAGCGCCATCCGACCCTCCAAAACGCCTTGTCGCTATACATTCATGTTCTCTACAGTTCCTTTTCTTTCGTCGGTTTCTTCAACAACTTCTCTCGTCCTGTAGTTTGAGAATCTCCAACAGCCTTTTGGCCGCCCACTGTTTCGAATCCCTTATGGAATGCCCATTCAACAGCGTTCTCGACAGGCTGATCAAACATGGCTGGCAGGAAGGGTACCACTGCTAGGCCTAAACCAATTGGCCCCCATGTTCGTAGCATGCTATTCTTGACGTTCTTCATGGCTCGGCCCGAGTATCGTACCACGCTGTGGATTGTAAAAGCCGGCAGGCCCATACTCGCGACGCTCTGGAAAATAGCTCGCTGAACCATCACCGTGCGGTAGTCCTCAAGCGGCGGGACTACGCCCGGCGCGGCGACGACATTCTCAGTCGTATTTAGCCCTGTAATCTTCTCTTGTCGGGGCGTGAGCTGCACATTCGGATCGAGGATGCGCTGATTATGCCAGTAGGCCTTGTAACCTTCATAGGAGACATCACCAATGAGATAGAGCCATGAAATTCCATAAGCTCCACGCACTAGGTTCGGGTGCGCGATCGGACGGAACGATTCTCCAATGTCAGACGTATAGGCGACATAGCGATGCGCGGAGAGGAGGATTGTTCGTATCCGTGTGGCATAGGCAGCGTATCGAATGTTGGATTCTGTTGAATCAGGGCCACTAGAGATGAATCGTGAGTGTTGTTCCCGTTTGGTTTGAAACAATGTTCTCGTACTATCCCTCGGTTATTCCATCGTAGAAGCTCCCATCTTGATCTGCCTTGTCCACGATCTTCTGTAATCCTTTGGGAAGCTTTTCTACTGGTGGGAGCTTATCCGGGTCGAAAGGCGTTGTATTCTGGGGCGCTTGAGGCGGAGCCTTCGGCGGTTCTGGCTTTGGATCTTCAGATTTACCCCACCAACCCATGATGAAGAGATCAAATTGGTATGCAAAGAGGGACTGGTTGGAATCTTGACGTTGGCAGAATCCAAACTCGAGAGGGCCAGGCGGAGATCTTCAACATCGACAGGGATCTACTACCAATTGCATTGGTGACGTCGCCGCCAGCACCCGACCACTCCCGAATGATGAGATGGAGTCTACCCGGAGTATAACCGCAAGCCCCCGACGCCCGTCCGTTTAGGCCTGCATTATCAGGCATAAGCCTCCGAATTTGAGAGCTCGGCAAAGTATCTCAACCGCGAAGCTCAGTACATCCGCCAATTGCCCCCCATCCACGAAACCGATACCTCTCTTTCGGTCTCTCTCGCTTATTCACAATGGCTGGTCTTGCTTACTACAACATTGCCGGCAAGCAAGTCGGTGGCCACTACGTATGCTACTCTCAATTGCACAGGTTATAGAAAGGAACATGAACTGACAGTGACGATAGCTGGCCATGGGCTGGTTGGCCGCCATGTTCGCCGGTGTTCAGTACGCTACTTCCGGTCCCTCCAAGGCCAACGTCCAGGCTACTCCCCCAATCAACGCCTCCAGCTCCGACGAGGCCGACTTCATCAAGTGCGCGAATTCGTTTGAGACTCGAGATGGTCATCCGGCTAACCGACGAGCAGGAAGTTCCTTGATGAGCAGGAGAAGAAGCACTAATCAGTTGTATCAAAAACGACGATCATACGGTCTCGCGGATGTGGTGTACGTGTATCAATGGTGGGAAATGGGATTGTCCAAAGATCCGGGTAGCAGGATTCAATACCACCTGAAGCCCGAGTTTGCGATTCGCGGCATAAACGATACGAATGTCTTGATACTGTGAATTGCTCGATTATTGCGCGATCCACAGATTCCAAACCACAACACAACTCTTAAAGTGTTCCGCCTCCGGTCCCCTCCCTTCCTTCGACTTTGAATGCAGGAGAACAACTCCTGCCCCCCTCAAGCGGTCTCTTAACGCCTATATCCATTGACTCCTCGTCTCGCAATGCCTTTAGCTGGTAGACCAATACGTGACTTTCTCCCTTTGGTTCTTCATCCCTGACTCTGGAAACTAAAGCCAAACTATTTTTTTAGCCAAGACTTCAAGGTAAATGACCAACAAGAACAATACGCGTGCAGAACACGCCATCCAGAGTAGCAAAGCCATGGCCCCGATTCGCTCTTGTGATTGGCATAGAGGCTACCGTGACAGATCATTTCAAATTACGATTCATCCGGCTTTCTTTCTAGCACGCCTTACACCAACGTCCACCTTGCCCCGGAGTGTAGGGCAGCAAGGTATCCTCCTCCCTAATCTAGTTCCAAAACTTTATCAGGATCACAGATTGAACTTCGGCCCATATTGGTTCGAGATGCAGGATGTAAAAATACATCAAGATGATGGTATTGTTGACAATGGAATGCAAATAAGAATTATTTCA
>JAMYIC010000292.1:0-22785 GCA_024112705.1 Microcera coccophila | reverse complement strand
GGGGGGGGGGAAGCGTCAGCAGAGCCTTAGTGGAGATGGTTGGGGGTTGGGAGAGTCAGGGGTGTGCTGAGGGTTGAAATGCTGAGGATATGCTCCGTGGAGCGAGGATCGGGCAGGCAGGTTGTCGGTAAGTCGACTTTGGTGTTGTGCTTGTGCTCGCATAAGTCGCTGTGCCGGCTCTTCTTGCAGCCCGTCCTCGCCCATCGTGCCATCATCGCCAGGGCTCTCTCATCTTTCTTCTCCAACGACTTTCGAGTCTGCACAACCATCCACATATGCAAGATAACGCAACGCGCCGGCAACACACAGATCGCCTCTCACCTCCATCTCCCCCCATCCTCGCGTGCAACGCCCGAGTCTCGGTTGTGGGTCGCCTCGTCTGGGAGGATACGCGATGGACGATCTGGGGGGCCAACACGGACATCATACGATCAAAGTGCTTTGTTCAGGCAAAAGACCTTTCGATACTGAGACAAAGGGCCGCCACACAATATTGATAACCGTCCTCCCCTGGTCATCTCTCTCCTACGAGCGAGAAATATCCTCAGGATCCTCACTTGTACACCCTCGACCCGCAACAGTCGCACAAATCTCGATTGCACAACCCTCCACAATCTCGAACAAACCTGCCAAATGAAAAGTGACAGGTCACCCGCATCCCATGTCAGACCATGTCTCGGGGCCACTGTCGAGGCTAACCGCAGACAAATGCCTTGATCAATCGCGAACGGCCCGTTGGTCAACTGTCGAGGCTACACAAGAGATATCCACCAAATGCCAGTATCCAGAACAAAGTTTTGACCTGGACATTCGAGTCGGGGTCCAGGTATGATCATGAGAACGAGACGACGGGAGGACACATATGCAGAGAGCAAGCTCTGGGCGCGGAGTGATTGGAAAGGCTTTGGCGATGTGTCTGTATTTTTTATACTTCGTGTTACCGCTACCCAATATCACCCCTTTCGCTAGATGCGAGTGTAATCTCACCCTCACCGCTTCGTCATATCTCTGGAGACTAGCTCATTACTCTGTACACGTGTATTTTTCCGCTTAGCAAGTTTACCAATACGCCGGCCTGAAGCCGGCAAAGTTCGACAATGTCGCTGCTGTGTGCTCCTCTCCCTCCTTCTTTCTCTGGCCACTCAACTAAAAGGCAAGGTTAGTACCAAGAACGATGGGCTTACTGGGACATGGTTTGTAACTTACTTCGAGCTGGACCCCCTTGTGGACGTGCACCAGCCAATCCACGTAACTCTGCGCGTCATTGTTTCGATCCTCTACCAACATCCTGGCAAACTCGAACTCGGCACCATCAATACCTTGTCGAGCGAGTTGTATCGTCAAGCCCTTCGAACCGCGCATGGTCTTCAAGAACTCGACGATGTTCCGAACTTGGGCGTTGAGGTGAGTCTCCAGCAAGGGCAAGGATGATGTATAAGCATCCAGAGCCTTGAGCGCGTCCTTGTCCTCGCCGAAAAGATCTGCAATCAGGTTTGGTGAGGTTTGCGCATGGAACCATAGCAGGCACTGCTGGCCATTGTCCACGAGGTAAACACCACCAGCCTCTACACGCGAGAATGATGTACGGATTGACGGAGGCATCTTGAGGTGGCCGGTCTCGGGATCAGCAAAACCTTCCTCTGGAGCAAGATTGTGGATAGGGATCATGCGAGGATAGAGGTACAGGCTTAACTCCATAGCGCCCATTGACCGAATCATTCGCATCTCATGAACTCTCCTGTCGGAGCTTTCAACGCCACCCTTGAAGGCGCGGCACTTGATCAGACCGAGCAGGTACATGCAAAATTCCTTTAGTCTCTCAGGCATCACGAGTTGGCTTGGGGGATGTTGCTGTGCGGAGTGCTTTCGGTAGCAAGCCATGACATCGATAGCCTTTTCACTGAGCCAATTCCTGACGTCCTTGAGGTTGCTTGAGGTCGTTGCCAGCTTCGTGCTGGCCTCCTTGGCGAGCATAGCAATAACAGCATCTTGGTCGACGAATTTGAGGCACTCTCGGATGCCCTGCTCGCGATTGCCTGACTCCTTGGACGTCTCTGTGACACTAGCAATGACGTTGGAGCATCTCACGCGGCGTTGACCCGATGCGGTGGTGTACAGTAAGGCAGACTGGAAGTGGGCATCCAGCTTCGAATCCAGCTTACCGTCGTAACTAAACGATACGCCCAAGGCCTTATCAGAATCGATAACGCCAATTTCCAGATCCGCACCAAAGGTATGTTGGATAAAGTTGCCGTGATACGCCGATATTTGCAATCCGTTGGAGCAGCGAACCTTCATCAAAGCCTGGTAACCAGTCTCACGAGTTACGGCATGCGAAATCTCCATAGAGAGCTTGGCGCTATCCCGTGGCGCGATGAAATTAGGGTAATAAAAGGTCTCTCCTCCAGTGGTAGCAGCGACATGTCCTGCAAAAACTTGGTTAGTAAACTGTCTGAAGGCGCCTCGCTGAGTCGAACGTACCGATCGTAGCAATATCGAGGTAACCACCAGAAGGAGCAGCGAGAAAAAAATCGGCGCCAATGCCCGACGCTGCCATCTTCTCGGCAACCTTCTTCCATGCAGGGTGTTCGGTAGTATAGAGCTTCTTGTCCAACTCACCACCGGGGTGATTACCATCGTCTCGCATGAAAAGTCGCCCAGGTCCCCACGTAGGCAGAGCTGAACAAGCACAAACAATCTTGCCTCCAGTCTTCTCCAGCGCGGCCAGCGCTGAGTTCAGAGTAGCAAGGAGGGCGGGTTCGGGGTTTTTGATGACCGAGAACATGTCAGGTAGGCGTGTTAAGAGAGATGTGATGACATCCTTTGATTCATAAGGATCGACGAATAGGCCTTCGCTCAGAGGAACGAAGGGATCTTCCAGGTCAGGCATGATCATCATCTGAGCTTGATCCAGGGCGGGCTACTCAAGGTCAGTGATGCCCTAGCAAGGCGTGCTTTCTAAACTCACATTGATATTGTAAAAGTGGATGTCCTTGTCATATGTAACGAATCCAACCTTGGCACCCTCCGGTATTCTCCTCTTCGGCTCGCCGTTCTCATCCTTTTCTTGGTCCTCGCCTCCGTACAGTGCTGCTAGGATCCCCTCGCAGAAGGCTTCAACAAACCCTTTGTTGTAGGATTCCTGAGTTACGTCAATGACGAACAGCCATTGAAGACCCACGGGTTCTCGAGTCCAATACTCCTTAGGCACCACAAATTCCACAGTTCCGCGGTGAAGCTCGGGTCGCTGATCTCGATCCACTCGCACACCCTGTGGACTAGTGGCGCAGAAATATTCCGGAGCAGTCTCGTTGGGGTATGAACAGAGGTTGCAAACAAATTTATTACCACCGGACCGGAACATCATGAAGGGGTTGATGTAAGCACGGCATCGTCTGCATCGTGGCGGCCCGGCGTCTCCAAAGTCGAGAACCGGAATCTCCGTCTCTCCCGGCTGGAGAGGTGCGAGGGGCTGCAGGAGTAGCCCCAGCTCAAGACCGGTGGAAGTAAGGGCTTCGGTAGTCGAGGGAATGTTATTGAGAGTCAGGCGAGTATACTTCGGGGAGGAGTTGCCCTGGTCGTAAGCGACAAAGGAGACGGTCGCGGGCGGAGGAACGTGTCGTTCAAAGGTGGGATAAACGTTCTTGAGGTAGTATTGCTGTACGACATCTCGGGATGCGGGTACACTGGGCATGTCATCGGCAGAGACCTTGGCGCCAGAGGTCGGTACAGCAGCTACGTCGGATCCTCCAACACTTCCAGCGGGCTGCAATGGGGCTCCAGAGCCGAAGGCTGACTGCGAAGGTGCCCCATACTGGTTTGGATCGATCGCCTGAGGTGTTTGAGGGGCTCCGAAGCTTGGTGCACCTGGAGCAGTGGTGTTGAGGAACTGAGACGCTGGTGTTCCCGGAGCCGGCATGCCATTGAAGGCCTGCGAAGAGCCCGTGGGCTCAACCGTATGGTAGGCATGTCGGTCCTTCTTCTTCCTCCTCGTCGTTCCTTGTCCATCTCCCAGATTCATGCCTCCGAACTGCGCCGCCAATGTACCATCTTGGTTTGGCGGGGCTTGCCCGCCTTGATATCCTTGATCTTGGGGGGCACCATAGCCGTAGCCTGGAGTTGGTGGTCCTCCCATGGGAGCTTGTTGCCCTCCATGATATTGGGGGGCACCACCGTATCCCGCTTGCTGTTGGTAGGGCGAGGGAGCGATCGGCGGTTGAAACTGCTGGGGAGCAGGCTGAGAAGTTCGATTAGGGTCGTTCGGATCTAAAGACTCCCCCTGACCAAGAGCGTGATACTGGGTATAGTCCGCCATGTTGACGTTGACAATTCGAAAAAAAACTAGGATCACACTGGCTGCTATCTGACGAGCTTGGTCCGCGAAGGAGAACGTGGGGCAGGGTCGCGACGAGCCGAGCGGCAATTAGAAGCGGGACAGGATAAATCGAATAGAGAATTTCATATGCCGTAAATGGCTGTCATGATACCGTCGTCTCGTTGAGCGCGATTGGTGCGTCAGAGCCCAGACAAGTGCTTCAACGGCTCAAGGAAATGCAAGCTATCTCTTTGCCTCGCTGGCCTTTTCGATCATTCGTGTTCCCGACTTTCTAGATCTGGATCAAACGAGTCCACCTTTCTCTGATTGGCATGGTGGCATGTGTCAGGATTTAATTCGCACTGTCTTCCAGACTGTCATCTATCGCCAGCTCACATGACTGTGCACGTGTGATCCCCTCCCAAGAAATGCCGTGTAAGTCGGTGGCGATGAGACAGGAGGATGGAAGAGTCGGAATACTCCTCGAATCCACGTATTAAAATGGTCTGAATCAATTCTTTTGATACATGAAGATGAGGTTTACAGCCATTCTTTGCCATGCCTCTCGAGTTGACTTTTCCATTTGCCTGCTCTACCCAAGATGACGAATGCACTTCGTGACAAAGAAAAGAACGCCAGGGTAGAGTATAGTAGAATTAAAAGGTTGGTTCAAACCCATCCTTTAGTTCCTTTGTTTCCGTTCCAACTTTGAGGCCGGAGTCGGACACCCCTTTCACCGTGACAACCTATCAGCTTCAGCGCCATATCTTCATTGATAGACACCCAGCGGGGTAAATGTCCTCACTGACAGCCGAGGATTTGCTGGGAACCCAAAACTCCCTTGCTCCGACCCAATCGCGTGAATATGATTACATTCTGAGAAGATCCATTCCCGCTCTCGTACGATAGCTGAGTGTTTTCCGGAAGTCGAAAACCGTAAAGTCGCAAGGCGGCGACCGTTTGATAGATTGTGTGGGATGCAGCTGAGCTTGAGGCGAGGAATGAGGCACCGCCCAATTTCTTGACCATAGTGACAGACGAGACGATGCTTGTTAACTTGAGGGAAATATGTTTTCCTGACAACTCGAGAACACGCCAACATACCGCTCTGATTGTAACTCGAAGCATGTTGATTGCACCGGTTGCTCGGCTTTGAGGATGGGACAATTCATGCTTACCAGAGGGTCCATTCTTCGATCTTAACTGCGGTTCCAAAATTCCAAGTCCAAATAAATCCAAGAACAATAAACCTCAGCATCTACCACCCCTTAGGTTGAATACTAAGGGTTTCTAGATCGTTAGAACGCAGATGGGTTATGGTGTTGATTGTCAAGGTGGCCGACGTTCGTCTCACGATGTCCTCCGACCGTAGGAGTCGCGATCCAGCTTTAAGGCGCAATATTTCAACATGGAGGTATTTTTCAGTTCAGAAAAACTGTAAAACATATAAACAGACGCACGCGCATTATATCGTCACTTGAATCGGCGCAAATCCGATCAATTTTGCGCGTTGCGATGTTGGTTCTCGCGGGTGTCAGTGATATGCGGATAGCTTCAGATGCGACGCGTGCCATGGCATCTGCTCGACCAGAGTGACTTTGAAGCATAACGGCGGTTGTGAGCCCGGATGAGCTCTGAATAACACGAAAAGTACGTCAAATTAACTTCTGAATAATCAGAAACCTGTTTATCGATGCTAAGGAAGGCATTCAGGGCCCAGGGGCGCAGTAATCAGGAACGCGACAATGAGCATCGCTCTTCTTGAACTGAAATGTCGACCATCCGGACGTCACCACATCTCACACGGTCCATTTACAAGATTCAACAATTCTGCGAAACCACCACACTTTCATCGACCGTAAAATATGCAAGAAAAGTCGCAGACACAAGGAATAAATGCCTCGCAAAGATGGCAATGGAGGGCGCGTCGAGAAGCGAGAGAAACGAGGGAAACGACAGCTCGGGGGGAGCTCGATCTCTCTGATTCTGAGGGCCAAGATCACACACAGATGTACACCTCGCCCAAGGTGATGTTGGAGCCGACCAATCAAAAAATTGGTCAAGGCCCAGGTATCATTTTTACATTTTTTTTGGCGGCCCACTTTACTTTGAAGCACAACATGGATTATCGACCCGTGGATAATTCGCTGGCGGGTGTGGCTGAAGCTTGCACGCGTCCATGATAGGACTAGCGCAGGAGCTGTTTGGCGCTTGTGCTGGAATTATGCATCGCCTGGCGAGGACTAGCGCTCGAGGAACGAGGGCTCGTGCAGCTGATAGCGGTAGCTGCGTGGATGATGCACGCTTTGTGCATGGGAACGGGGAGGGCAGGAGTCAAAGTGGTGTGGCGCTGGGCTGCCCCTCCCTTCCTCTTCCCTCCTGTGGACGAGCCGGGCAGGTGAGCTGCTGAAAGAGTGGGCGGACAATTGAGAAGGAGCGCGGGCGAGCTAGAGGTGCCCCCCCCCAAGGGCCTACCCAGAGAGGTAGGGGAGGAGAGCCAGAGCTACTGATTGCAGTCTTGCCCCCGCCCGATATATAAACATGCCCCCATCCCCCCTCCACGCGCGCAGGAAGAGCCTGCTTCCTCTCGATTAATTCGTTTCTCATTGCAACTCGTCCGTCTACTGATTCACTCTGATCCCAAGTGCAAGAAGTATTTGCATCTCATTTCGTCCATTTTAGACTCATTACAGTGACAACCTCACCCACAACCCACCCTCTTCGTCGCCATGCCTCCCAAGAAGACCGAGTCTGCTGCGCCCAAGGCCAAGGCCACCTCCGGCCACGCCAGCTACCAGGTAAGACAGGTCGCTTCGGGGTTTAGTTCTTCGAGATCAGTCATTGACATTACACAGGACATGATCACTGATGCCATTGTCAATGTACGTTTTTGAATTCCTTCACCTCCGGCGCATTCGGTGTCGCGTTTATCTCCGCCACTGGATTTGAGGCCATCGCCATTCTCGTCGCGATGCGTCGCCACGTTCTTCATTCACCGCCGTGATCTTGATTGCTGACGCGCTTTCTTCCATCTCAACAGCTCAAGGATCGCAATGGTTCCAGGTAAGCATATCGTCATTGGCGACGCGTCTCGCTCCATTTCATTTCATGCGGTTGCTAACACGTTACACAGCCGACAATCCCTCAAGAAGTTTGTCAAGGCCAACAACACTCTCAACGTCACAGACAACATGTTTGACTCTCTCTTCAACAAGGCCTTGAAGGCTGGCGTTGAAAAGGGTGTCTTCGAGCAGCCCAAGGGCCCCTCTGGCGGCACCAAGCTTGCTAAGAAGGCTCCCAAGAAGCCTGAACCCAAGAAGGAGAAGAAGGCTGCCGCTCCCAAGAAAGAGAAGGAGGAGAAGGCTACCACCACCACCACTGCCAAGAAGCCCGCCGCGAAGAAGGCTGCTGCCGCTCCCAAGAAGGCTG
This sequence comes from Microcera coccophila, assembly GCA_024112705.1. Lineage (NCBI taxonomy): Eukaryota > Fungi > Ascomycota > Sordariomycetes > Hypocreales > Nectriaceae > Microcera > Microcera coccophila. The sequence goes on along the minus strand of JAMYIC010000292.1, from coordinate 15,041 downwards.
CCGCCACGGAGAAGAAGGCTCCTGCTGAGAAGAAGGCCGCCGCTCCCGCCAAGAAGGCTGCTGCCCCCAAGAAAGCCGCTGCTCCTAAGAAGGCTGCCTCTCCCAAGAAGGTCAGTTTGCCTCCGGGACTTCTCGACTGACGCGCAACATGTCACGCTGACTCTCACGCAGGCCGAGAAGGCTGAGACCACCCTGACCAAGACCAAGGCTGGCCGTGTCACCAAGACCACCAAGGCGGCGCCCGCAAAGAAGGCCGCCGCGCCGAAGAAGGCGGCAGCACCTAAGAAGGCTGCCGCTGCCAAGGCATGAGGACCATGACTTGTGACACTAGAGCTACTTAATGACGGTCATGGCGTTACGGTATTTTGCCCACGGGATAGGGAGAGCAGGGTCACTGGATTTGATGTTTGGACTGGGCAGCGGGAAACTTGTTTGTTTTGAAGCGCGCGCGCGTACAGTGCCACGACGCGCTTGCATTTTGTACGTTTTACGCTTTTGGGTCTCCGGGACCGAGAGACGACGCGCACTAGAGGCTTGACGCTGGGCTTTGGTGTTTGAAATGATGATATCCGTTGTACGATATTACATGACATGGCCGAGCTCACGTGGGATGGATGCCCGGGGAGTGAGAAAAGTTGCCGACGATGGACGCGTTTGTTGTTGAGAACGGGCTTGTGGCGGAGTGCGACGCCAACATATAGGGGCCGGATTGTAGAGATGGATACCACTGTGCTTTGTTTCGCTTCTGCGGGAGAATATTCGAATTCATTTTTAATACTCGTGTGAAAAGTCTGACGGATGAATCTCTCGACGTGCGTCGACGCGCCCTGCTGGGGTTTGTTTACGTGGGAGCTAAAGCGTGTCTGGTCTGCGGCGAGGGTTATCACGTGGGGTTATTGGACAAGGTTCCTGGGTGGTTTTCCGAGGCGACGGCTTGGGTGTGCAGCACGAGGAGAGTAGGTCATCCATCATGGGTATTTTTTTCAGCTCTTATTGGGGTTTCGGACTAATGTAGCATCGCTTGGTGAAGCCTGGTGATCGGCCCCTGACGATTGTGCGGCGGTCTCAGTCTTACCCTGTACCGTCGACAGAGGGAGGAAGTTTCAGTCCTCAGGCTAGATGCAGACAGTGTTGGGAAAGAAACCCATGAACTTGAAAACACGATGTTGGCAAATTCGCAAGTCGTCATGACAGTGGATGAGTAAGTGAGGTGCGATCGAGAACGAACTCTCGTCCTCTGCTTCGGTATGAGTGTTCTCGTGAGCATTCGTTAGGTTGTGTCAATGACAGTTAGGAGATCTACCGTAGCTGGATGGCGGGGCTAAGCTAGAGTTTGAACTGCTTAGTGGACGGTAGATGCGCTAACCGCACGCAGGTGTCCGTCGAGACATGGTTCCATTGATAATGGGAACTAGAAGCTTGGCAGCGAAGGGAGAGGATCGGCTAATCGAAGACACAGCCTTGGGGCAGCGATGTGACACTTCAGCGGATGATTATATTTGGTCCGGACAGGGAGACTCGGGGTTGTTTAAAGATAGTATTTCTGGGCAACCGTTCGCACTGACCAAGGTACCATCTCCGGCCAAAGCGCCCGATGAAGCGTGCGTCTCGTCTCTCATCACCACCGACGCAGCTCCGTATCCCTATCGAAACAGGCCTGTAGACACCCCTCCAAGGCCCCCCCCCCACTGTCCTGTGCGTCACTTCCCCCCCCCTTACACCCCTCGCCCGCGTAGGTTCCTTTGGCGCCGCCAGTGACTCGATAAGCCAACCACAAAGCACCCCCCCAACCTTGTCATCCACCACCCGCATCGCCAGACGCAGCGACCATACCAACAACTTCTTCCCCGATTCTTCCGTGAGATTCCTTCTGCGTTCAACTAGTTTCACACTCGTTGGGAGCCCTTGGAACTCCTTCGGTGCTCTGTCGAGCTTATTGTAATTCTTTCCTATTTATTTCCACGCCGAGGGCTTGGGTCGACGTTGGACGACGCTCGACTGCCCACGCTCCAGCTTCAACCGGCACTGCCGAAGATGGCCGGCCGGATCGATTTACATGCGCCTTGACCTGTTTTGCTTCATAGGCCTATTTTCGCATATACCCCAACAACCTGACCCTCGACCTCACCGAATTGCCCATTTCCAAAGAGCCTGACGATGGCTTCTTCAAACCCGTTCCGTCGGAAATCCAGCGTCACCACTGCGACTGTGACGGCTCCAAGCGACTCCCCCTTCCCTTCGCTCGGTGGTATCGATACCTCGGTTGCGACCGCCCCTCCCCAGACGAGCTTCCGCGATGGCCAGATTCCGAACGGTCCGGCGCCAGAAGAGAGGAGCAGGACTGTGAAGCAGGTCCGCATCCTCTCACCGCCGCCCCTCTCGCCTGACTCTCCCGAATGGGCGTTCGCCGCACAGCCACTGGGCTTTGATGGCGGCCAACTTCGCAACAGCACGGATCCCTTCGAAGGGGTTTCTACGGACGACAGCGATCGGGAGATGGTGCCTGCATCGATCCACGCACAGAACAGTGGTCGAATGCCACCGAATCCGTTCAGCAAGACTCTGAAAGACATAGAAAGTGTGGAGGGAGAACACGAGTTAAAGATGGACAGGAAAGAGGAGGGCGCGGCGCTCAAGGCTGCGAATTTGAGTAGGAGATCCCTGGACGTGAATTCCTTCAAGAGATTGCTCATGACGGGAAACACTGGAACCAACGCCGTCCCAACCCCACCAAAGGCTCACCAGTTGAAATTGGGACACCAAAGAAGCGCGACAGAAACCTTCCCAGCTCCTCAAGTGTCGTACGGAACCTACGGCGAGTTTAGAGACACTCGGAAACCCAGGGCCGAGCTCCAGGATACATCACTTATATCAAAAGATGTCTCGGAAGGCCCCTCTGATGAAGCCGACGAGGGGGTTGCATCCGACTCGAGCATGTCGGTTCAATTCACAACAGGCAAGAAGCCTCCACCGCCTCCAAGTTCCCGGCATGGTAAATCTATCAGGCTGGAGCTTAATAAGGACCCCGATGCCTTGGAGAGACCACGATCCAGGTCGCCCTCAGATGTGAACAAGCCGCTACCATCGGCGCCTGCTCGGAAGAGTTTGGATGACGTTGAGTCACCGTTCGATAGAGAATCGGCCGGTAGGGTGCTCGCAGCTGACGCGCCCGTTTGGCCGCAGAACAATGAGAGCACTGGGAAGAAGGCTGTTCCTGTACCACCGCCTCGGAGAGGACATGCCAGATCCGAGAGTAAAGTCAACGCAGCGAGTAATTCGAGCCCGGTGCAACCGGCGCCCAGAAGAAATGAGGATGAACCGCCGTCTCGGACGTCGATGGACTCAGTTCGATCTCGTCCCGACCGCAACCGACATGAAGGGCATGTCCTTGCTCCTCCTCCACCGCCTCGAAGGTCCACCGGGTCGAGACAATCCTCTCATATTCTTTCACCGGTGGCGGACTCATTTGATGAGCCTTCATCATCGTCAACCCGTCGTCTCGAAACCGACCGATCCGCTTTCGCACCACCTCTGCAGCACACAGCCTCTCTTGATCCATCGGCCTTCCGAGACGTCCACTCAACGACTGGTAAACCTTCGGCTCCACCTCCGCTGCCACCGGCGCGTAACTCCTCAGTGCGGCGACCGGCCAGTGTTCGAAGCATCGAGAGCACCAGCCGCCGAGTCTCGGCGGAAAAAGCGCACAATGCAGTCGCACCGCGTCCCCCGCCAAGAAGGCAGCGAGGCAACAGTCGAGACAGTCAAGACGGACAGCAGCCGCGAAGGACAAGCTTCGATGTCACAGTGGCCCAGGCCACGCCGAGCTTGCCTGAGGAGTCGACGTTGGCGACCGGAGATGGGGCGACGGTGGGGGCCGACAGCACGTCGGCGCAATCAGCTGTCGATGCGGGCAAAAGCGTCGATATCCTGGCGGATCTGGATGCGTTGCAACGCGAGGTAGATGCTTTGAGAGGGAAGCTGGGGTGAGGCGATGCAGGGGAAAACCTAGAAGTGAATTTGGGTACGACATACTTATCGGCGAAGGTGTGCAACCCGCACGCTTCGCCTGGTGCCTACACGGAGAGAGGCGTTTATCATGGAGTTGCCGTAGAGTTGCCGACTTGGGTTTCTACACAGGCGCGTGTTCCGATAAATCAATTACAAAGCTCAACCATCTCTGAGCAGAGACTCAACTCTCGTTCCACCTTGTCCTTGTTGGCAGCAACTAAACTTTCGTGTTCAATGCTCCTATCCTGTTTATATTTCCCGAGCAAGACGGCGGCAGACTCGCACGCGGGCGTTTCTCTGCAACCACCCGCATCTTCTGACCTCCTCGCTTCGCAATGCCATGCATCCCTCCTCTTACAGACCTAAACTTCCTTCACTCCTGTGCCTACCGACGGCATGTTTGCGTTTGCGAAGGACGCACAGTCCCTCGTCCCCACTCCGACGACTCCGTGAGAGCCGGACCATCCATTCATCCTACGCCCTCCCCCATCTCTCCGCGTCGCCGTTGCGGCTCTCTGGGTTGTCGAGCAGCAGCTGAGAGATAGAGAGAGAGCGGGACCCGTCGAGGGAAACCAAACGGTTCCTGTCCTCGCGGGATATAGCAGGGGTTTGACGCGTCAGAGCACTGGGAGCTGGGAGAGAGAGGTGTGATCGATGGTGATTCGATATCGGGTGCGTCGTCCCACTTCAAATGTGGCCCGGTCCCGTCTTGGTCGTGGTAGATCTGTATGGGACCCAGTTCGGTTGCACACCTTTCTCCCGTGGTGGTGAAGGTGGGTGACTTGAGACTTACCGCCCTGCGAAGCATTTATGGTGAAAGGATTATTCATATTCTGGCAATTTATCTTGGCATCTTCTCTCCCGGTCTGCGGCTGCGACTTATAACTTACACCTTCACCTCCGCCTCGACTTTTTCCAACTTCCCCTCCAACCTCGACATCTCATCCATTGATCCCATCCATCCACCCATCTCATTTGACTTACACCCTCCCATGTCATCCTGCTGCAGAGCAGGGAGATAGAGTAATGTGCTTCGCCAACCTCGGCACCCTCGTCTGTCAGTCCTGCGGTCGACGCGTCGGCGAACAACCCGTGGGCTCGACACCCTGTCTGATCCATTGCGGGAAGTTCGTCTCGAGAGTGACGACGCAGGTTGTGCAGGGCGAGTGCGGAGTTTGCGAGGCCAAGAGGGAGGAGAGGGCGAGCCTGGCGTTGAGGTTGAACCGGGCGTTCGGGCGCGTTTGAGGTCTTTCTGGGGGTGGTGGTGGAGGCGGAGGTGTCGTGGTAGTGAGTCTTTTGGAAGAAAGGGCGGTGATCAAGATGAGGCGCTGACTGTTGTAGGAGCATGCCTTGTTGAAGAGGTGTTCGCGAGTTGACGGAATACCCATCTTTCATGCCATGAAAAAGATGGCTTCTCAAACTCGCCGTACCTCGACTACTGCGCAAGGCACCATCCCCCAAACCACCAACTCACCATCCCTCACTAAATGTGCTACTACCACTTACGAATCACGCATAATGACCACGAGACCAACAAAGCCCCCTTCCCGGAGGGCACAACCTAGACCATCATCGTCACGAAACACGGGGCACGGAGCATCAGGAGCAAGGATGAGGGCGCGGCTAACATCCCGTGTGGGGAACACTGTATTTTAGGGACCATTCTTTGGGCGTTCTGGAAAGTGTCGGTCAGAGTGTTTGCTGTTGGATGTGAGATCCCGTCCTTTCTTGAACGAGCATGATGGGGCTCAGATTTGAGGCCGGCTGAATTTCAAGAGGCATTGGGGAGCATGACAGCCGGGCTTTGAAACAGGGTCAGGGGTCAGGCTGGTCAGATGATGGCCTCCCCGGTTCTATAATATCAAATGTCAACTATATCAATCGGGGATGAGATCTTCTAGCGGCCTTCTAGAACGGTGCTTCTGGAATCCTACATCCCGTCTGTCATTGGTGGGTGTCCAAGTGTATGGCGAACACCCCGGTCATTGACCCACGAGGGACCGGACTATGTTTGCGAGGGGTGGTATTGACGTGAAGAGCACTGTCACTGTCCCGAAGAGACTCATTGAGAGACTTGACAGGGAGGCGGCTCGGGGGTCGCTATGTAGGAGGAGAGCCGTTGCTATGGCGCTGGAGTTGACACACAGAGTTACTCCTCTGGTAACATAGTTATCTATTGCTAGTCAGTCTCACGTCTCGATGCTCATAGCTCCCAGTGTTAGCTTCGGTAGCCCTTAGCCTCAGGAATTCGTAAGAGGGTAAATATTCTCTGTCCAAAAACTACTCCTAAAGTCCCACTGATGATCGCCACTGCTGCAACGGTATTGATATAGCCCCCCCAAAATTTCCGTCGCCGGCACAGCCAATGCCGACGTCAAGCTCCTACTCGCAAACGCGAGACTCCTCTCGGCCGCGATGCCAATCTTGTAGCAGACCGGTGGATACGCAAACAAGGAGCCGATCGCAATGACTACGTTGGGAACGATAATGCTCCAGAAGTGCTCCTTGAGCTCGTGTTTGTACCAAAACATCGGGAGGGCGAGGGCGACGATGCTGGCGTCGAGGAAGGTGCCGAATACATCGTCTGCGGTGGTGCCGTAGGCGTGGAGTGCGGTAGAGAGGGAGTCACCTCTGATGGAGGCGAGTGCCCACAGAATAAGGACTGTGAGAATGGAGGAGGCGAGGACAGAGTGGAGGTATCGGTCCCATCGAATGGGGATGGATATGATGACGAAGCAGGCGAGGACGTTTACGCCCAGTTGATGGGCATTGCGCAGCCGGTGGCGTAGTAGACTGGGATGCCTATGAGGACGAAGAGTGTTCTGAAGGTCGAGCGGTCGAGATTTGCAGAGATGATGGAGGCCCATCTTTCGGCTCTGGGTGGGGGAAGGGGGGACTTGGGAGGGATAGGCCGGTGGGTTGAGAATCTCAGCAGAGTCAACAACGTGTTCAGGGGTATGTCCGTCGGAGGAGTGGTGTGGTTGAAGCCTCAACTGTGGAGGACTCCGAGGTCTCGATGATGAGATTGAAACCAGAAGAACCGCTGAAGCTGCCTGGGAGATACTGGCTCTCCGTGATAAGCCAGGGGTGTTATCAACGCTCCGGGGAGGAGTGTTCGCTGTGCTTATGGGGATGCCTGGTGTCTTGGCGCCAAGTTCCTCTGCCTGTTGTGCTGCGGCCCGTTTAGACGTACGTACCTAGCATGAGTCGCAGACTGCGGGTGGGATAAGCGGCTAGGACCATCATGATGATGAAGCTAACAGCTGCCTACTTGAGTTTCTCGTTGAATAAGGGGGGAAGGCTGAGGACTCACCGAACACGGCGATGGTCCTGAAGACCTCGACCATCCCGATTATCGGACCAAGCGGAAGAAGCACGAACGACGGCGTAAAGAAGACGCCCATCCACTTCAAGGACCAGCCAGCCTGCCTCGGTCAGAACCTCCACCTCTCACACTCTCATTCGTACTCACAGAGACATCAACAACGGCAACCAACCTCTTCGTCCGATGACTCCCAACCACAGCCTCGAGCACCACCAACCCAAGAGCCAACGAGACTGAACACGCTACCCGCGCGGGAAACGCAACGCCGACCTTCTTGAACAGGACGTCGACGCCGAAACGAACGACGAGCATCGCCGTGATTCCAAGGGGAACACAGAGCCACGATCGCAAGAACTTGTGGCGGGATGAGCGGAAGGCCTGGTGATATAAGAAGCGGTGCGGGGAGCAGGGAATGGGAATGTGCTAGTTGAATGGCCTGTAGAAAATCGTTGAGGGCGTCGGCTGATCCCATCTTGGCAGCACCCGGTGTTTTGGAGGACGTTGAGGTGCAGCTTGTAAGTGTTTCTCGGTCACGATCTCTTCGTCTGCTTCCGCAGCGTTGTACGTCAACAAAGACTGTTGACCCAATTTGAGTACAGCGACTAAAATGTATTAGTGCACAACCTGGTCACCATCCTCCTTATAACTCCCAAGAGTTTATAGCTTGTCCATTTATTTCATCAAACGAAGAATCTCTGTGGGTCCTCGGTTTGCTCCGAGCACCGGCGCCACCCCGAGCGACGGCGATCCAAGTCCCCAAGAGCCCCGGAACAAGATGATGAAGCTGGCTTGTATATGAGAGGGCATTGCATTCATGGCATTCCCGAGAATTTAGTTGGCCATTCCTTTGAATGCCATGAAAAGTCATGACGTTGTCTAGTATATCCGAATAGTCCGCTCGGTTGGCTTCTCGTTATCCTGACCATCCTCACTGTCCTTTGCACTCTCTTCAGCATCTTCACCGCCGTCAGCATCTTCATCCTCGCCCTCTTCGTCATCCCTGTCTTCATCCTCACTCTGTTCGTCATCCTCGTCTTCATCCTCACTCTCTTCGTCTTCATCGTCTTCGTCCCCTTCATCGCTAAACACCTCCCCCTGCATTATCCCCTGCACATAGCAGCTTCCTACAAAATCATACTCATCATCGCCACCGTCTCCTCTTGGCTTCACAGTGAACGGGACGTTCCCCCCATAAAACACCCAAACCTCATCGCCCGGCTGCGTTTCGAGATGCCCAATACCCATCAGGCCCTTTTTGGTGACGAAGAATCTTCGGTTCCTAGACATACCCCAAACGGTTATGTAGGATTCGTCTCTTTTACCATTCTCAAGATAATCGTAAAAATGAAACACGTCTGAAGTAGTAGCTTCTTCATCGACATTCATTTCGACGTCTCTCATCAGGTCGCCCAACAGAAGTCTCCCGAAAGCCTCGCGGCGGGTGTGACCGCCGGGGTACCTCTCTGACGAGTGCGCAGTTCCCCGATGCACATGTTCTTTCGCTAAAGCTTCCCATCCTCTGATACCTTTGATATAGAATTCGTCCGCCTCTGGTTCAGACTCTGTCTTGGCATCGTAAATGGCATCTCCCACTTGTTCGACTGTGTCGACGAGGACCCCTGTTAGCTCTAATGTCTTGGGGTTGTCCGAGGCTCTGGCTTTCAACCTTCCTAAGTCTAAGAATCTGTTGGCGTTGGCATTGTAGTGACCGTAACTATACAAATGGTACCAATCAGTGTCGTAAAATGACACGGGGGCAAGGTCCAGGGCCCAGCGTGGCACTCCAGGCGTCGCTTTCTCCGGTTCTACCAAGGGGTCCATGACCAGGGGGCATAATCCTTCCTCGGAGAGTATGAGATCAATGGTCAACATACAGTACACCTCAGCGGTAGGCAAGCTGTAATTGCACTCCTCGACGCTTGGGAGCGACCTCGGTGGACACAACCCGAGAAATGCGTAGATCTTATCTCTTGGATCTGTGGCTTGCCGAAAACACCACCTCCTTATCATATACAAGGGGCTGTCGTGTCTCTCCTTCGCAATCTTCAACCATATGATCATGGACATGGAGTGCCCCAAGAAGCCAGATTCGGGTGTTGCGAGTAAACAAGAAAGCTTGTGCGGGAATTTGCTGACCCACGCACTTGTAGCTTTGTCAATTAGCTCCCAGGACAAGGAAAGCGGCCCCCATATCAAGAATAGGCGTGGTGGGAGAACGGCTTCCTGCACCGTCCACGCACGGGACCACCAGGCATTGCCGCGCTTGACTTCTTGCGCGAAGCACAAGGTCTCTAATGCATTCATCGGGCCTTTCGAAGCCGGATATGATGCAAGCGATTCTGGCATGGGAACGTTCTCCCAATCGTCTGCATCGTCTACCGCAGCGAGGTACTTGAAGAACTCCAAGGCCTGCTCCGCGTCGGCAAGGGGAATGCCATCTCTGATCTCCCCCATCCAAACTTGGCAAGACTGGCAGTTGGCGTAGATTTCGCGCATCAGTTGGACCTGTTCGGCCTTCTCCCTGATGTCCCACTGATTGATGCAGAGTTGATCTATCCATAGCGATCTCTTCTTGTTCGGCAACCTCAACCTCTTGAGAGCTGCATGCAAGTTCTCGGTGACTCTCACCGTTTGGCCAGCGACTTCAACACTAACCAGAGCCGTCTCGTTGCCCCAGACATACGAAAGCGTTTCGTATTCCGGTTTGCTCGCTAGAGTGTCCACCCGAATATCACACTTGATTGGAGCGTCTTCGTCGTCGCCGTCCTGTGGAAGGAGGTCAAGAATGCGAATTTGGTCCCTTGAAATCATTTCCTTTACTGAAAATGGACTGTGCTCGCTGACGAGGTCACTTGATTATGCGAAGGGAATGGCTTTATGCCGGGACGAGTCGCTGCAAAATTGGGGCTATGGTGCATTAGGCCACTTTTCTACCGCGAGAAGAGGCGCACGCGTAGGCTTCGTTAGAAGCGGTGCATAGCCCACAGCATAAAATTAGAACCTGTTGATTTATAGTCGAGAGTCCGTCGTATACGGTAGTTGTTTACTTGTCTCGTGCAAGGTCAGCGCGTTTGCAATCGCCGCTTGGAGGGCGGGCTGCACCATGACTCCGCCTTGGAGGCGCTTGGGGGCGCAACCCTGGAGATCAATGACTTCGTTTCTCGAGAGAAAAAGAGGCATAAGCGGCTTCCGGTGAAAGGCTCACCAAACATGAAAATTGTGAGAGAAATTTCGCATGGCCTTTGATCCGCCGGGGAAAATGTAGTGAGATGCGCTGTTAAAGGCAAGATGGAGGCTTAAGAGATTCGCTCGAGGACCGAGGCAGGCGCTGCATATAAGAGCCTACTGTTTGTGCCTGCCAACGTGGAATATCATCTGGCACTTCATGTTGGGATACTGCGCCTGGCTTCTCTGGCACCCCTCGGCTCAAATTGACGAACACACTTGTGTTCTCTAACATTAGGCATATCAGAAATGTTGAGTATGTGAATATTCGGTTGCTCTTTATTGCTTCTTGCGTTTCGCCGCCTTTTCGCTTCTCGCTCATTCCTTTCACCTCGACTGGCTTGCCGGGCTGGCTCTCTTTTCACTCCCCCCTCTATCATGAGCATTTCTCCCCCCAACGCGGACGTCAGAGCATCCACGGAGCTGCAGACTCTGAATACAGTCCAAGCCGAGTCTGACCGGACTGCCGCTTTTCAAATTCGAGAGTCACCGCGGAGAACGAGACCGCCTTATAAGAGACATGGATCAGGATTGGCAAAGTTGATATATGGTCCTGAGATGACCGACGCGGAACATGGGAGATGGTCATATGATCGAATCAACAACAACATGACGTCTTGTCCTGAGCTGCGCGGCCCTCCTAAAACCTCCTCGGTAGGTCATTCTTCTTCGATTCTGTACGTTCAAGGAGCAATGCGCTGACAGCCTTGCAGGAAGTGACCCCCCCTTCGACGGGCTCCCGAAACAGTCTCAACCAGCATGGCCAGCTCGCTCAACCTCCAAGGCCAACCACTCTTCGAAGCCGGCTTGCTCAACGTTTTCGTCGAGTGCGACCATGGAGGTCATCCATCGCGTCCAACTGTTCGAGCTTCCCAAATACACCACCTTTCGGGGAAGAGGAACCCAAGATCCTGGACGGCAAGGAAAGGCGACGAAGAATGCGAGCTCAGAATTGTAGATCGTCATCAGATGAGGGTACTGGTACGCCACGAAGCTCGGGTATAATTGAGGAAGAAGGGCCTCGGGAACTAGCCATAGCCACCGCTATGTTGGCGGTATCGGACCTTGATCGACTAAGCCTGTTGGCTAAACAGGGTGACAAGGCGCCCTAGGGCGTCAAGGAGCCGTCTTGAGAGGGTCGTTGGCCAGCACGCCAGGGATTATATTGTCATGAGCCTAGGCGTCCGAGTCGCACAGCTGGTCTTGTGCCTTCGTCTCAATCATGCATTCGTAGGATAGCATAATTACTAGTAGTCTTTTCGTGGAAGCTGGCAAGGACCAAAAATTCCAAATAATATCCCTGGTACAGTTTAGTGCCTGGAAATGGCATCGCGTTGACGCGCCTGCCACCGGTCCGGTCTGCTGGGGATGGGCTCTTAGCGGAGATGCTTGGCGTCTGGGGAAGCTGGCCGGGTTCCATCGGTGTCGCAGTGCGTTTGCCGATGGGCCAGTGACATGACCGCCGAGGCTTCTCCATATGTATCCTCGCTAATTACTACGTAAACTCTTCTTACTCGAACTTACACTTGTCACAACTCCAGGAAAAGGTTACTTACTTTTTTACTTTATAAGATATCATAATCATAATGTTCAGGGCAGCGCTAAGAACTTGCGTGCGAACTCCGCGAGCCATTGCTCCTCTACGGCCCGCTGCTGTCAGGAGCTTTGCTTCTGCCAATGGTCCCGCCTTCAACTGGGAGGATCCGCTGGCGTCCAAGAACATCCTGACAGAAGAGGAAATAGCTATTGGCGAAACTGCAGAGAGATATTGCCAAGAGCGATTGGCACCTAGAGTGCTTCGTATGTACTATACACATCCCCCTTTACATCAGCTAACACGTGACCAGAGGCCTACCGCGATGAGAACTATGATGCCAAGATGCTTGAGGAGATGGGCGAGCTTGGTCTCCTAGGTGCAACAATTGATGGCTATGGCTGTGCAGGCGTGTCGTCCGTCGCTGGTGGGTTGATCACTCGAGCCGTCGAGCGCGTTGACAGCGGTTACCGCTCCGGCATGTCCGTCCAGTCCTCCCTCGTCATGGGCGGTATCCACGAGCATGGCTCTCAGGAGCAGAAGGAGAAGTTCCTTCCCGAGATGGCCAAGGGAAAACTTCTTGGTGCATTCGGCCTGACTGAGCCCAATCACGGCAGTGATCCTGGGAGCATGGAGACCGTGGCCAAGCCTCACCCTACAAAGTCCGGATACTACTCGCTAAGCGGCTCTAAGACATGGATCACCAACAGCCCTATTGCTGATGTACTGATGGTCTGGGCGAAACTGCAGGAGACTGGCAAGATTCGAGGATTCTTGGTCGAACGCAAGGGTTGTCCGCCCGGAACACTGGAGACTCCTGCCATCAAGGATAAGAATGGACTGCGAGCTTCCATCACTGGCATGATTCATCTTGACGAATGTCCCGTGCCTGAGGCCAATATGTTCCCCGAGATCGAGGGCCTGAGGGGGCCTTTCAGCTGTCTCAACAATGCTCGATACGGCATCGCGCTCGGTGTCATGGGTGCCTTGGAGGATGCAATTGAACGGGCCCGGACGTACTCCCTCGAGCGAAAGCAGTTTAAGGACAATCCGCTCGCCAAGTACCAGCTCGTCCAGAAGAAGCTCGCCGACGCCGTTACGGATGCCGCATACGGTACCCTGGCCGCCATCCAGGTTGGTCGACTGAAGGACGAGGGTAAGATGACTCCTGAGATGATCAGTATGGTGAAGAGGCAAAACTGTGATCTGGCCTTGAAGAACGCTCGAATTCTCCAGGAGATTTTTGGTGGAAACGCCGTGAGCGACGAGTACGGTATTGGACGACATGTGGCGAACCTGTTCGTGACTCAGACATATGAGGGCCAGAGTGACATTCACAGTGAGTCTTGGCAACCCTCCTCTCTGAAGTGGTCAAAAACTGACAGAAAATGCTACAGGCCTGATCTTGGGACGAGCCATCACTGGGATCCAGGCGTTCGTATGAAAGGAACCCAATATAACAAGGCTAGCAATGTGATAGAGCACCATAAATAGAATACCCGAAGTGGACATGTTCCTTCTTGGACTATTACTGCCGATGCCTCCGTGAAATCGATGATGTAAACTGCTGATCCAGTGCTCAATCGATACGTACAAGCGGTCGCGACCGTCATCGACCCTGAAACATTGCTCGACTTCACCAGAGCCTTTCGCATTCAGGCATATTGGATCGGCCGTCGAGATTGGCCAGTTGTCAAAACATGCCGGCGTCTCCGTTGGAGAATGGATAGCCGTCCAATGCGCGCAGGGGTGTGGCGATTCGCCCAGCGATGTATCGAATTCCTGGCTCAGCCGCTGTGACTTAGGCGAGGGAGGTTGTCAGAAGCCTAGAACGGCCAAATCACAACGCAGCGCTGCCACCTCAGGTTGCCTGCCACCTGGACAAAGCGCTTGGCGTAAGACGACGGAATTAGAAAAGGGGTGAGACTCGTTTTCCGTTGTCTGCTGTGGTGCTGTGGTGCTGTGAATGAGCATCTGATCGCGCCAGCTATCGAAGTCCAGCGAAGGCCATGGTTCTCGGGCGCAGAGAGATGTGGCTTAGAAGCTGCTGAGAAATTCAATGCTCTTATCAAAATGATTACAGGATTATGCGAGGCTCTGTTAAGGAGACTGTACTTCTTATTCATCAGTGGCGGTGCAGGACCTCTGCGGCTTAGGCCCGAGCCTAAAAAACCTGACTTTTCGGGCTGCGAAGAGAACGGGCCCGCAGCAGCCACTCTTCCCTCACCTCTCTTTGTTGATCCCTCACTCTCTCCTACAAACCCCATACAACTTCATCCCACGCCAAACTCCCAACCTGCATCCTCCTCTCATCCTTGACGGAATCCTTTGCGGTTACCTGTGACAGCATATACACCACTCACGAGCATATTCTCCTTGTTCGCTGCACCGAACAAGACTTCTCTTTCTGGTGCGTCATACCGTTTCCTTAACCGCCCGTCTCGACCGCCGCTAACGCCTCTCCAACAGCGAAAGCGATAACTCGCACCTCAAACTCTAGATACCCCTCTCACAAACCACAAAATGGCTCTTAAGCGTATCAACAAGGAGCTCACTGATCTCGGCCGGTAAGTCCTTCAGCCCTTGACACCCTGAGGGGTCTTGTTCGTCCTCGGGTCGAGGTGGGGCGTTGATGAGCGGGGTCCTCGGTGACAGCCTGGATGACACGGATCACGCACCCAACGATGGTATCTCGGTGTCGGAAGAAAAACTTGCTGCAAAGAGACCTTTACTGACGAATTTGGCGAACAGAGACCCTCCCTCATCGTGCTCTGCCGGACCCGTTGGCGAAGATTTGGTATGCAGAACCCCTCCCCCGCCCTGATAAGCACCTTGCTGGACTCCGATATGGTTTAGTGAGGAACGGCATCATTGAAGTCACACGAAAGGAGATGGCGAACATGAGCTGACTGAATAAAAAGTTCCATTGGCAAGCTACGATCATGGGCC
>JAMYIC010000030.1:0-42470 GCA_024112705.1 Microcera coccophila | reverse complement strand
CCCCTATGCAATGCAGTTACAATCTACCCACCCTCATGGTTCATACCAATGCCAGATTGAGTGTCTTATTCATGCCAAAGATGTCCTCGAATTTTGTACGGACAGCATACCTAGCAATCTGTTACCGAAGGCCTGTCATGGCAAGGAGATCATGACGATGATAGAATGCTCGGATACGCTTGCCGTAGATATCTTCAAAACGGTTAGCAGTAGTAGACAACATGGTCCTCACTGACTTACACATTGGAATGCTTAGTAAACATACTCCGACTTGAATGGAAGAAATGGCCACCATTGTCGGTTGAATACCGCCGTCGGTGATCCAATCATAGGCGTAGAAAGTGAGTGCGAAGCTGAAGAAGTTCTTGAAAATGATCATGATCGTGAAACCTTCAATCGTTAAATCGCCTGAAGCACCTCATTAATATTCGTTCGAAACCACAGCCAGAGAAATTTCACGTACGGTATGCGTCCACGATGTACAAGGAGCTGGCCACAGCCCCGATGACCATTCCCGCCACCTCAAACCCAAAGAACACTAGGGGTATGTGGTAGGTATATTTTCCAGCAATGATTTCTCCGGCTGTAAGGCTGAATCCGTACAATCCAATCCCCCCTATGATGAACATGGGAAAGACGAGAAGAATCCGGAACTCTGGTTCGTAAATTCCTCCATTGCGCCTCGTCATGTATTTCACGCTCGAGTCGGCGAGTAAACCAGCAACGATGAAGCCACAAATGGCGCCGACGAAAGGGCCGACGTATGTGTAACCAGCCTTCACCTCGCCCCAAAAATAGGGAGGCCCGATGAAAATGGATGCAATGATTACACCGATGAACACTGTCCAGCCTATCATAGTACCCTGGATCAAGCAGCCCCAGATGAACGCTGGATGGGCGAGGAGGGGAAATGGTCGAAGTAGAAGAACCCAATATCGCTCGCTCGTCTTTCGTCCATCAAATAGGGAAGTTGACTGGAGAAAGGTCTTTTTGGGCGTGTTGGCATCCCCAATCGGTTGAAGAGCCGACGAGGTTGGGAATAGAACAAATCCAGGGGCTCGCTGGCCGGTCGGCTCTGGTTGTGCTGACAATGATTCGTGCTTCGATTCTTCTCCCATCGTGTCCGTGTTAAGACCTGCAGATCGTCGATATGCTGTCTCGGGACAAAGGAGGAATACCGCTGGGAGGATTGCAGCCATGAAAATAGCGACAAAATAGAATGTCCAATCCCATCCTAACGTGTGGGTGATTTTGCCTACTAGAATGGGCGTGAAAAAGGCACCACCAAAGACGGCCAAGTTAGTGAATGCCATCCGTACACCTCGCTGGTGCACAAAGTAAAGATCGCCTATGGCAGCATTGATCATGCTTTCAAAGGGAGCAGTTCCCACTCCCTGGATGATTCGGGCCCCCAATAAACTACCATAGTCAGTTCCAACTGACCCAGCCCACGCGCTAGATGCAATAATGATGCATATGCCAATGAGGAACAGGTGACGTTTGCCCCATATACGGCCGGAGGGGACGAAGAACACAGCGCCAGCACCGGCGCCCATCAGGAAGTAGCCCGTGAGAAGAGCGACCTTGGTGAAGTCCTTGGACATATCAAGAGAAATCGTGATGGTATTGGCCGCGAGGATTGGACCAAGGGCGGTGGCGAGGATGGCGGCAGCGCATAGCAGGAAGGTGATAAGGTCGCGTTTCCATAGCGGCCAATTGAGGGGATCGTTGGGGTCATCGGACGGTTGAGGGATCTAATAGAAACCATTAGTATACTGTCCAGGTGACGTCAATGGGTTTGAAGAAGTAGCGCACCAGGATGATGGGCTGCTTTCCGCTAGTATCGCACTTCAGTCCTTCATGGTCGGAGGTTGCGATTTGAGGGCGGGATGGATCGTCGAAATATCTCGTGGTGCCTTTAGATTGTCAGCTACACGTTATCGTAACGTTCCGGATTTGTCAACTTCGGGTCGAGTAGACGACATCAATGAGATGGAGGGATGGATGCAGGGTCTTACGCACCAGGGACGTGCTCAACGCCGTTGACATCCAGGATACCGAGAGGCATCTTGACCTACTGCAGCCGTCGCGTGGGCTGTCTGGAAGAGTGGTATAGGGGGGTTTCGAAGTCGCGAGTGATAGATAACGCCTCCCTGCGGCTAGATCACAATCATCGAAGGGCAGCGCGCCAGCATAGGAACTGGGACGCAGGACGAGGAAGTCTTGATAGCTGCTTCGCGCGTAGATGTTTCCGATGGAGTCGTCACGCACACTAAAATATCGTAGTCATGGTTTCTCTAGCGAGTCCCTTGCTCATCATGTAAGGTATGAGGTTTAACCCCAGTGGGTTAGGGGACCGGACTGCTCACTGTATCACTGCATCGCACTGCACCGAATTAGGCAAGGCGTCAAACGCTTCAGGCGCTTGGACGGCAGTCGCAATGACGGCACCTGGCCTGCTTGCGGGGCTTTCTTGCTGGGAGATGCCGTTGGCGGCGCAGAGCAAAAAGCAGGATCGGATGGAGGCAGCTTTGCCCGATCACTCAGCCAGTTCCTCCAATAAATCGGCGACGGCCTCAGCCACTCGAACGATTATTATCGGCATCTGGGGAGCCAATTCTTGCTAGCGATTCCTAACGGGGCTCTAGCTCGACGTTCCCATCTTGTCGGTGGATGGTGGCTTTGAGTGCCCTGTTGATTCGTTGTCACGTCTCGTTGCCATCAGGCGCTTGTTGACGGGCTGTGTCGAAGCACAGCGGTGCATGTTGAACATTGGAAAACTTGAAGCCTGCCGTCGATCTTTCCTGGTTCCAGCTCGGAGTCGCGCCATTGAGCCTCCAACCGAGCTGAGCTGCCCATGTTGGCTTGAGGGGCCCACTGCGCCCGCTAGGAACAATCCTGTTTAAGGTAAGGTGTCCCTCTGGTGTCCTGTCGGATGGAAGTGACCACTCTGATAGGTTCCAGTGATACCTACCCGACCAGAATTTCTTGATGAAAACCCTTGACCCGTTTGGATCTGCGAGCCCCACGACCGACACTAGCATACCGTAGTTCAGATACGATCTATCGCCAGCTAAGCCTTGACTACATTGGTTGCTGTTCTCCAATCACCAACGAAAAACGAACAGTGTCATCGTTGTTTTCAAATCCGAGAGTCATCCAAGGCAACACGAAAGCGGTGGGCTTACATGACCGGGCTCGCACAAACATTCGTTTGGAAGAACGTCCGCGGCAACGGGCCGAACGGTGGGGGAATGAAAGTCTGAGCACACGATGCCTGAAGAAGCTCAGCGACCCCACCATTAGACCTCTGACATCAGCAAGCATGTCCGGGTCCCCGTCCCCAGACACCCTCATCTACCTCTAGCTCCTGTTACCGTTTTCTTAGCGCCGTATCTCGCGAGGTGTCAAGTTCCGTTTCGAGACTCCCAGTTCAGCCTAATGTGGATCCGGCAATGCGGCGTATGGACCATGGGCTACGAGGGGGGAGCGCCGGTCATATCAACGAGCCCAGCCGCATTGGAGCTGGCTGCTTAGCATACGACATTTGAGGCTCTTAACGACGGGGCTTCTGTTGAGCTGGGGGGACCTGTCGATCCTAGCCGGGGCGAAGGAGCGAACGAGCCCAGTCTTCTTTTAGCTCTGCCCGATGCCCGGTTTCTCGCGTAGACGATATTGTTTTAGTCTCGCGTCGCTGCGACTCCAACACACAAATCGTACCGCGAATTTGCTAGCTGTTTGAAACACAGCTGCAGCACACAGCCGCCATCCTTGACGCCGCTTGAGTCATTTCCGACGGCTTGCGGCTGGGACCCTAAACGCGCGATGTAGCTGTCGAACTCTGTTCCTGAGTGGTGGGGGTTACCCGTATCGACGTTCGCAAAAATTTCCATAGGCTTTCATATGCTAATTGTTCCTCCCCAGCATGGCAGTTTAGGAAATGCCATGAGGGTCAAACATGCTCACATGAGCCACCACACCACACCTGTTTCACTGTCCTAGAGAAAGTCGTGGCAACAGTCTTTCGAACCGCACGTTATTTGTTGTTTTGAGAGCTCGCCAGGCAAACATTAGCATTTCGCGGACACCAGGCAAAGATCGTCGGTGGTTTTATCTGAATACAGACTGAGGCGACGCACGAATGACGCTGCTGGGCCGTCCACATGCGATTGGTCTCGGGTCTCAGGAAAGGACAGGCACATCATCGCGATGGCTCCTCAGCCCACGCTAGCTGGCCCTCGATGAGCATGGGCATGGCTCTGTTGTCGATCCTGATGATGCGCTGCTCTCACTCATGAGGGCTTCTTCCCCACAAGGTGTCACATAACGGTGCCCTCCGGCTCACCGGTTCTGACGCTCACGCATCGAGAGTTGACGCCTGGCTCTGAGGACTCGGAGAGACTTAGTGCCCTCTTCGACGCGGTATCGAAGCACCGGGTAGCTGTCATGAAGCCGGGCTGTCAACTGGACGTCCGCGGGCGGTTGATTTTGGGGCGGGTCGGTGCGCCGTGGCCGTCACCGTTACGGTGCAAGCGGTGCGGTACGGTGCGGTGTTGGCTGCCGCCGTTTCTCGACCTGCCCCGGCTAAGCTCACAACCCAGGTTGTCGGACGCTGGCTGCTGTTGAAGTCCTCCACTCCCCTATTTTCCTCCGACTGGTTGCTTGAACTATGACGGATTGCCTACCGTCTGAAGCCCGGGAATCTACGAGCTTCGACATCTCTCGGTCTAGGTAATTCACTTCCCCTCGTCATCTTGTCGGAGTCGGACTTGGCTCCGGTCGAGTTTCGTTGTGTCCTGCCGTCCCATTTTGCGAATCTTTTCTGTGCCCTTTAATTCTCTCTCCGCGCTGAAAAAACTCTCCCCGTCCAAGATGTCTTGTCCGATCCCAACAACAAGGCGTCATTAGCCACGCGGTGTTGCTCTGCTCTTCACGCCCGTGAACCCACCGACTCATACTCGCCTGCCTTCCACTTACTCGTAGGCCGCTTTTCAGGACTACCAACAATTTTTTTCAATCGTCCCGCCTTTGTTCACTCGGTGCACACTTTCATCTCGTCGTCCATATTGTTTGTTTCCCCCTCGATTCTTAATTTCTCGGGCTCCTTCTGGCCGCACACGATTGCCAGTTGTCCCTGAGTCCCCCCTCCCGAGCACGTCTTACACGCCTCTGCTCCAGTTCGTTTCGGCTAATGAAGTATATTCTCTCGCTGCTGGAAAGTATAGTGTTCTAGGAGCGCTTTTAAGAGCCGTTGTATCACCAGTCTTTGTTTACTCAACTCACATGTGAGCACGCCTCCATGCACTACCCTCCCCACTATGGACGCAGGGCTACCCTCATCCAACACAATCTCTCCCGGATCCGGGCTGCAGACGAGCCGGAAGGAGCGCGGTGCCATTGCAGCTCAGGTGAGTTGACGAGACTTCATGCTCCTTGCCCCGTCTCCCTCTCCCGCTTCCGTTCCCGCCTCCGATCCCGTGGCCGTTTGTTACCGCCGACGTACACCCGGGGCTGCCCCTCCTTGCCCCCCGTCATACCCGCTCGATGACCCTCTACTCCCATATCACCGGTTCCCGAGGCTTCGTTCAATGCTATTAGGTTGAAGAGTCACCACTGATCTAGATCTTTAGGCTTGTGAGACCTGTCGTAATCGAAAACAAAAATGCGATGAGCAACGTCCAAAGTGCGGGACGTGTCAGAAGTTCAAGCTTGAATGTCGCTATCGCGAGCCGCAACCTACAAAGTACGTCCAGTAAATTCTCATGAAGCAATACGGCATGGTTTCATGGGAATGGTATGCATATGCCACCACTGATTCATACGTTGGCTTCCTGGTCCTGCATGAGTTGCTAATACTCTTTGACAGGAAAGATCGGACGCTAGTCGAGATTTTGGATCGTCTGAAAACGGTCGAGAGCAAGATTGATAATCTTACCGTCAAGGGCAACACACCCCTGTATGGTCCAAATCAGCCAGCGAGCACCTATCCTACAACGACGCCAGTGTTGGGAGAATCCGATGCTCAGGAGTCCCTTGCCGCATCTTCTGTCCCTCCAACCAGTCCTAGCACAGCTCACCATACAGGTTATCAATATGATTCTTCCGTTTCGAAAATGTTGCAATGGCCGGTCGTGCAGCAGATGTTCGAAACCATTGGACAAAAGCCTCCCTTGAACAAGTACGACATGCCCCCGATACTGCGAGGGCTTCATGACTCGAACACGTCTCTGCCCGTTGATGGGGTCCAGGCTACAGGGATTACAACCACCAATACTCTACGGGTGTCATTGCAGTTCTCAGATTCACAGGCCAACATGAACCTCAGCCATCCAAGTATCGATTGGGACACGATGCAGCGACTTGGCAAGAGCTACTTTGATGTCTTCAATTTTCTCTACCCGATCATTGATAGACAATGGTTCAATTCCAGTGCGCTTACCGCGATCATTAACGACGGCTTCCAGGAGGGCACCATTTCAGCCCTTGTCCTGCTCGTATTTGCCCTTGGAGAGGTGGCCCTGTCAATCTCAGCGCCTCCTATCACAGTGTACAAAGGACGGCCATCTGGGATCAAGGGAGGCACCATCGACCGCCCACCAGGACTCAGCTACTTCAACGAAGCTAGAAAGCGGATGGGATTTGGCCTTACAGAGACTAGCTTGGAGAACGTGCAAATGCTTGCTCTGGCGTCACTGTACCACCTCAGTTGCGGCCAAGCCACGGTGAGCGCCTCTGTTCCTCGTTTTCCACCTTCTCCCTAACTTTGACTAGGAAAGTTGGAGGATGACGGTCCTTGCCTCCCTGGCCTGCCAAGCTTTGATCACTAAGTTTGAAAACCCAAAACTCTGACGTTGCAAGCCAATACTTATGATAATAGCAAACCCGATGAACTACAGGGTCCCCGGGCAGATACCATACGCCGAATCTTCTGGCATTGTTCGATCGTGGAGACGTGGGTATGCTTCGTGCTTCTTAGATATGCGAGCTAATGTTCGGTTCAGGTGTCTTCATATGGAGTTCGAGCTACCTCTGACAGGGTTAGAAAAGCTGGAAGAAGCTATTGGACTTCCCGACTTTAGCGGACAGATCACGGATGATGATTATATTGGCAACCAGGACACCCACTTCCAAGAGCACTTTGCCTCCCAAATAGTTCTTCGCCGACTTTCAGCTAGCTTCCATTCAACACTCAGCAATTGTCAGTGCCTACCTGGTTCCACGCCACGCCCACATGCGAACCCTTTCCTTCCCCTACGGCCACGGATGCTAACAAGCTACAGCTTTTGGGACCAGCTCCTCTCCGCTATTTTCCGGTTTCGGATCCCTTAGCAGCTCTCCAGGCGAGGGGAACGCCTCTACGATGAAACACCTTGCAGCGCAACTGGATCAATGGCGAGGGATGCTCCCGGGGCACCTGCGGTGGCAGGATGACCAGACGATGATGTTTCCCGATCCGCCGCATGATGCCTTCAACCCTGTCTATGGTGGTCAGAGTCTTCAGACTGGTTACACGTTTTCCACCGACCTTGACGCTCCACCAACAAGCTACCCTTATACCGCCGATATCCAAGTTGCTCTCCTACGAACGCGGTACTACTACAATAAATACCTGATCTACCGGCCCTTCGTTTACAAGGCTCTTCACCGCCCTGAACACTTGACCCAAGAGGACGCTGAAGGTGCTGCCGAGTGCCTCAAGGCATGCGTGAAATGGCCGATTGCTCTCTCACCGCCCTGTACGAATAAGCGGCTGGTCCCTGTCACTTTCTTTTGGTCCCAGAACCTTTGTGGCATCTTGGTGCTGCTGCATCTCTCGCAGCAGCACCCTATGTTACTGCGTATACGAAGTTCATTATGTGGACCACAATTCAACGTTGACGCGACAGAATCAATCGCCTCGTATGTAGATTGGTTACGAGATATGAAAAAAATAGACTCGACGGCGACGTGGTGTTGGAACATTGTTAGGATAATATATCGTCTGGACGATTAAAAAGGGGTTGGGGTGTTGCATGAGCACGTTGGCGGTGGCGACCTTAGACGAGGAGATTCGGCGGGAGGAAGGGGCTCACCGATTTAGGTGAGCCTGGAATGGTGGTAAAGGGCGATGTTATGAGGATGTGACATGTTCTGTTAGGGACATTCAAAAGTTGAGTCATTTCTTATTGCGTCAGTTTTACACCAACGCAGTTCAAAGATGTTATAGAGGCGTACTCAAAGATCCAACATTGGCAAAGCCCAAGAGGCAGGTTTCTTGTTAATTGAACATCGATACCCTACCCATCGCCCTATCCATCACTCGATGTTCTTATTACTTCTGTTGTTTGCCCACCAGCTCGTTCCATGCTGCTACTTGTGCACATATCCCTTCGATAGAGGTACATGCGCCTCGATATCCGAATCCTCCATCTTGAGGAGACTTTCGAGCCGGCGAATCGTCGATGAAACAGTTCACTGCGGACGCGAACGTTGCCGGCTGAAGCATGCTGATTTCACCTTTTAGCTCAGCAAACCACCGCTGCAGCCAGGAGAAGCGGACAAGGAGTATTGCATAAGCTTCGATAGCATAAGCGAGTAGAAGCAACGCAAGTGGCGAGGGGTAGTCGACAATGAAGCCTGAGATCCTTGTTGTAGCAAGGATGAGATAGAGGTCCTTGAACCGAAGAGGTGGCCCATTGTCCGTCACTAAAAAGGGGCGACCGGCGACTCGACCAGCATGCGGACCAAGTAGCGCGTCTTCGTATTGCAGATGCGCAAGGGCGACATTTCCGGTGTTGACCCAATTCTGCACCCACGGAGCGGTGAAAGTTGGAACGCGGCCCTTGTCCAGCGACTGGGCGATTGCAGGGTCTCCTTGACCTCCATAAATCGCATTGCCTGGTCGAATGGCGCCAGTCCGCAGCCCATCTTTATCGTCGTCCTCACAAACCAACCTCTCCGCCTCCGCTTTCGACCGAGCGTAATTGCTAGCCATCTGTCTCGGCGCTCTCAGCGGCTGGAAGAAATCCTCTTCAGTCAAGCTCTGGGCATAATTTCGCGGTCCTGAGCGCCATGGAAGAAAGAACCACCCCACCGGCTGCGTGGCGACGATCGAACTAGACGTGTATATCAGAACCCCTGCACCTGCAGCCTTTGCAGCGGCAAGCACATGTGCAGTACCGACAACATTGACTTTGAAACAAGCCTGGTAGAGGAGGGCCGACCGGTCAGAATACCGGATCAGCGCGGCGGTATGGAAGACCGTTAGTGGAAGACGAGACACCGAAGATGACCAGGGCAATGCAAAAGCCTGATGGACAGCATCGGCAGAGGTGATGTCGGCCTGGATAAAAGCAACTGATGAGGCAAGCAATTCCGGACGTGTCGGTGGTCGGGCATCCACGGTGCGTATGGCTTCCGGAGGGGTGCCGTTGGTAAGAAGGTGAAGAACAATCTGGCTTCCAACAAGACCTACAACTCAAGTCTCAACTCTTGCATCCTGCTTGACCCTCCTGAACCAACTTACCTGATCCACCCACAATGATATATCTTCTCTCTTGTCTCACCGGAAGTTCTGCCTTCCAATCAATGCCGATCTTCTTGATCTTGTCAAATGTGCGTCGAATTTCTTCAGTGTCAATCAGCTTGAGTATGTGCTTCCTCGCCTCAGGTGGTGTGTTGCGCATAACACGATCGAGTTTGACTGCGTAGAGAATGAGTCCGATGCCAAGAACAAGTGATCCTATAAGAATCGGACCCATTTTGAAATAACACCGAAATTGCCTGATCCGTAAGAGTGAAGGCCAATGGAGACCGAATGCATGTCTCAATCCTGTGAAATCTGACTTTAGCTAGCTACTTATAAGTCGCGGCCCAATATTGTGAAGTCGCGTGCGGGGAACAAGGAATTGAGACGCGATGGGCTCTGGTTCATGATCCTTGAACATTTCCCGTCTCGTCTCGTATCCCTGGTCGGCTATACGAATCTTGCATATTGCCCTAGCTAGGGCTGTATTACAAATCATAGACTCTAAGCCATACGTAGCTTCGGTAGAAAATCGCCTTAACCACCGGCGGGACCACTAAACATCCTCACTCGTCCATCGAAACACGATCCTTTGCTAAATAGACATGCCAGGACGTAGTACTCGGCTGTGTGGTAGCTTTGCCAGACCAACTCCACCGACATTGTGTGCTCTCGCCGAACACTGACACAATCACCAGTAGGCCGAGCCCTTGTTCCTCGCCTCCTGCTCTGCCACTGGATCGTAGTAAGGCTGATTGAGCTTAGGTTTGTGCCCATTGTGGTTTGTGCGACCAACGGCGTCCATCCGCGTCACCATCCGTAATGCCGGATCTATCATCTTCTCAATCGCGTCGCCCAATTCCCCTGGCCGCCAGGATGTCAGCTCTCCCAGCTCTAGTTCTGTATTCTCCATTAACTTCTCATCCAGGTTGATAGAAGTGATTGAGGCTTCGAACCACTGCGTCGGAGATTCTTTTCCCGGGATTGCCACCGGACAAGTCGAGCCACGATACATTGACTTGTTGTTCCAAAATTTGGTATCTCTTTTCACAGACCGAGTCATAGTAACTGCGAGGCAGCTGCCTTTCATTTCGTCGCGATACCGGGCAGTATGGCGGATCTCAATCCCGTTGATGCAATAGCCCTCAAACCTATCCTCCTTCGCCTGGATCATGACCTCACCCTTTGAATCAATTCTGAAGAAATATTAGCACGTGGCGAGCGAGCCTCTCTCAAGGAAGTCTAAACTTACGAAACACCTAGGGACGCGACGACGTCGTCAGCAAACTGCTCGAAATCCTCCGGAGTGTCACGAACGGTCCGATTCAAACAAATCTTGATATCCCACGCGCACTGCGCACAATGCAACAACAAGCCGGGAAAATCCTGTCTTGGCCCCCGACAGTGATACTCGAATGTATCTGCATTTACTTCGATCACGAAGCGACGATCGTCTTCTTGTTTTGAGCAAAAAATATCATAACACACTTTTCTCTCAGATAGGTTCTCGTTTTCTCCTTCGAGGCCCTGTAAACTGTGTAGCATATCCGCTTCTTCTCCATTGGTGGTGAGGATGGTGTAGAACCCCAACACATCGTTGCTAGGATCTCGTCCATTCAACTCTCGGGCTATACGATCGACAGACCAAGTGGTCCCCGAACCCACGACTGAACATGGAAGACCTTTGATTCCAGCCCGACCGAATTTGGCTTCGACTTGTATGAGGCCCGGGATGATTCGCAAACTCTGCAACAACCGCTCGACTCCGCTCCGTGCCTGCTTCAGAAACTCGAGGTGCCTTGCTAGCTCTGTATATCCTCGTCCCACCTTTGTTGCAGCCGAGGCCTCAAGACCTGGGACAATCTGCCTAGACAGAGGCGCAGAGCTGCCACTTCGAAGGGTTGGGTAGTCCGGGACGTTGAAATCTTGAACTGAATTGGAGTTTGGGGTAGCTTTTGGTGCTGACTGTGATGTCGCGGGACTTGGATCCCGACTTATATCTGGAGCACAACTCCCTTTGCGCTGAGTGTGGATCACCTTGACATTTGACCCAAAGCTTGGATCACTCTTGGGATTCGAGTCCTGAGGTTTTGGTTTGGCTGTAACTTGGGCCCACGAACTTTGATTCGGGGCTTGTTGTCGCATGGTCTGGAGAGTTTCCATCTCCTCATCCCCTTTGCGCTCAAAGATGGCGATAGACTCATTAGACCCCTGTTTGTCGGACTCCTCTAGTGGCTCTTGTAAACTCGAAACAGTTGAATACCCTCTGGATAAACACGTCAGGTGATCTATTGATGCTGGAGTGTGATTTCGAGTTTCAAAAGCATCCATTAAGTCTACTTCTGGAGTGACTACATCTAGCGAGGCGTGAGAACGAGCTGATGTCGAGGCCGAGGCGTGTATCTGGGAAAGAGGTGAAGGTTTCATGAGAGAAAACATGCCATGAAAGTGCTTCGGCGGGCTGTCTTGGTCAAGAATGCTTTCATACCTTGAAGGTGAATGAGGTGAATGAGGTGACATTGGTGTCTGTGGGAAGAGCTCGACATTGACGAGTAAGTCGTGCGGCTGTTCGGTACTCAACATGTCACTTCCGCCCCGCTGGGGGGCGTGATGGAAAGGAAGGGTTTCGCTAGGCGTCAAGTCAACAAGAGAACATTCGGCAAAAGAAGGGCGTAACTCTTGTCTGGATGTCTCGGTTGCCTCCTGTTTAGGTGTTTGTTCTTTATCGCTCTCCATAGAATCGATGAGTTTGTTCCATCTGGAGCACTCACTTAGCCGGAATCTAGCCATTCGATCCTCGACCGTATTTCTAGCCTTGAAGGGAGGAACGAAAGTAGATGATTGTTCAATTCCGGAGCTGTTCGACTCCTTGACCGATTTGGCTTCATCAATGGTAGCATCATTGACCACCCAGCCCTCCGTTTTCGATAACGAGTCTGGAGCACAAGAACTGTGAGAACCGACAAATTGAACCTCCAGATCCTCGCTTAGTTGAAACGTAGTTGCCGTATTGGGCGGACTAGGAGAGCATGTCTCGGTGACTTTGTCGGTAGAGAATTTGCCCCCCTCTGTTTGTTTAACTTTAGCTGATGAAAGTTTTGCCTCAGGGTGAAGTGGTGCATATGGCGTTTTTTTCTCATACGGGTAATTATTGAAGGCTCTGTAGGGCTTCCAGGCAAGTACATCTGGATCTACTTCAGTAGCATATCTTGTCTGATCGGCGGTCCTGCGAACTTGAGGGTCTTGAGACTCAACTCTTAGACAGGTGGCTTCAAGTAGTCTTTGATATTCGTAGTCGGGTTCAGGAAGATGAGTGTCCACGTAAGTGGATCTAAATAGGCCCAAGTTCGATAGATAGGATTGGAATATTCGAAAGGGTCCCGAGCCCTGGGTGAAAACAAGATGCGTGGTTCCAGTGATCATTGAATTCTAGAGCCGGTTAGACATCCTCTTAAAATAATGAGTTGGGTATATTTGGGCTTACCCGCAACTCGAGAAAGTTCTCAAGCTTCCGAATCGCCTTATGAACAGATTCCACACTGTGATCACTCCCAATGTACACAACGCTGCCTGCCATGTTGTAACTGAGTTGACAATTCACAGATTGTCCAATCATTTCAAGGGCCCGGCCAGAACTGGAACCACCCCAGAGAAAGTTGAACCCATACAAGAGCTTTGATACCGTCAAGTTGTTCACGGATTCCAAACCTCGCCAGATACGCTTATGCGTAAGCATCTTGAGAGGGTCAGGGAACCGAAAAGGATCATAACCAATAGCCTCTGCATGATTGTCTTCCTGATAAATTGCCCATGGGACAATCTGCGCATCCTCAACAAGGATCTCGACATCGGCACGTGGTTTTGTTTCGTTTACCGTGTCTTCGAGATCAGCATCCGAGTCTTCGTCAACCAAGCCTGTTTCTAGCTCGAGTAAACGCTCTAGGCGTGATTCAAACCAAGCGCTGACCTCTGGTTGCGTCTCCGTGGCTGAGATGATCTTGAACCAGGGAATGTCAGGCTCGTAAAGAATTTCGATAGCTTTGTCCTGACTCATAGTTAGCTCTCAGCCAGACAGGGAGTTTATAAAGTAGCAGCGCGTACAGGATATAGTTCTTCTACTGCATACTTAATCATGGAAGAAACTCCTTTTGGATCCAGGGGAGGATTGCAGGTCACGTAAAATTCCACATAGCCCGGAATCTCCGCCATGATGGCAGATCTTGTCTTAACGACCACAGAGGCTGAGAAAGTCTCGTGGTCTGACGCCAATGATAAGAAGAAAGGCGGTTGAAGTTGGGGAATCGAGGAGTTGAGGAAAGAAGCCCGCGAAGGCTGAACCAAGTTGATCCGAAATTAGCTAGCACAAATCGAAAATAGTTGAAATCCAATACCAAATGGTACTGAACAGAACAAGGCAAGGCAGGGTAAAGTAGGTAGAGAAAGAAAGGGAATGTGTCGAAGAAGCGCTTCTGAGCACAAACCAGTTACCAACGGTAGGTGACAAGCGTATGTCAATTACAAAGCACATAGCTCCGCAAACATGAGTTGGAAAACATGTTGTATCTGCCTAAAGGTAGCCTGCCTTTGGTGAAGTATTTAGGTGCCTCAGGCCTGGTAAACGGCTGCTTTTCCTCCTTTGCCAGGTGAGAGAGATGGTCTGTTCCAAAACAGTGATTCACTGTATTACTTATTGCACCGGGCCGGCTTCGTCATGTGAACCTGGAGGTTGATCTGGGTTGCAAAAAAGCAGCCGGCTTGTAGAAAAGGGGTCTGATAGAGGTACATATGTTGTTTGTTTGGTAAGGTATGCATCGTTCCGACAGATTAGGTCCTTAATGTTAGGCCTATCAAGAATCTACCCAGATCTAGCAGCAATCATCTGACGAACATCCGTGGCTCCTTATCACGACTGATTGGACGACGCGCACATAAGTATTGATTTTCATAACAGTCAGGATATACTGCCTTTCCCAGGAATCGTTAAGAAAGTGAAGTCTACATGTCTCATCATATCGCTTTCTAAAACCATCTACTCGCTGCAATCCCATCCTAGACAGGCACTTGAAGCCGCCCAAATTGTCAGTGACTTTAAGAAAAAAGTCCTGAACGTGTTGACGCAAAGAAATCCCACGCCCGAGCGCCCCTTGCGCCATGCATGCCCCGATTTATACTGAAAGAAACGCAAATTCAAGCATGTATCCAGGCTTGGCCATCTGTCAGACAAGGGGAGAATTTCAGCTCGCGGAAGGTCGATGTTGTGGCACATTGACAACCGTCTCGAGTTAGATGTGACACCTCATGTAAGTCAACATGCAAGCAGCTTGTTGGATGCTTCCATGCCCCCGGGCTCGAGTTCGACCCGACAAAGCTTATGACATGTATTTGTTTGTCATCTCGCCGTAGTCACCTCACTGTGCCCCCTTGACATTTTGCTTCACGTTCAACGCCCATTTTAGCTTCGCGAGAGCCTCCCTTGACTCTTCCAGCAGGCGCTCTTGCTCACCTTCCCTCCTCTTCGCATCAGTTTTGATATTCCTTAGCCCGGCCTCCTGGGCTTGTTTGTACTCCTCAAACCTCCGAGATATCTCTTCCTTTTCGTGCCTCAGCTGTTTAATGTTGCTGTCCTGCTGATCGCACAGCTCTCTTAGCGTCTGGATCTTCTCATCGTCTCTCTTTCGTTCTTCCACCAGTGTATCGACATCAGTTTTCATGAGAGACAAGGCGTCCTTAACCTGGTTCCCTTGATCTCGCCAATGTGAAGAAATGGAGTTGTATCGGCCCTCCATCAACTGCGCATAACTGGTTGCCTCTTCTACTTGGAGCGTTGTTTCGGTTCGCACCTTCTCCATCTCATCCCTCCAACTTCTCTCGCGCTCCTGTGCTTCTATCGCTTTCGCCCTTTCTGCCTCCACAGTCGCTGTTAAAGTCTCAACCTGTCGCTCTTTTCTGGCCAAGAGCGTCTTTGTGACGTTGGCCTCAAGTAACCGACTCTCGTAGTCGCTAATAATGCGCTCCATTTTGTCCTCGACTAGTTTTGCTGCCTGTTTCGCTTCCTCCGAACGCAATCGTTCGATTTTTAGATCTCGTTTCAAGGCATCGTTGTCGCTAACCAGCTTGTTGATGACCCTGCCAGTCTTCCCCAGTCCAGCCTTTCCAATTGTCGAATCCCATTGCCCATCTGCCTGTTCCGTCCCTTCCGTCGTAGCATTTGCCTCGTGATCCGTTGTCGGTTCTACTACTCTTGGCGCACCCGTACTCCATCTCGATGACGTCTCTGGAAGCGAATCGTGTTTTAACTTGACGCTGGGCTGTGCTTTGTCGTGTTGACTCCCGGCCATGGTGGACGCGGCGCTCATGTTGCTGTGGACGCTGCTCGAAAGATTGCTGTGTTTGCTCTCTGGACTTGACTCAGAGCCCTCATAGCTGGGAACGCTTCGTATCGTGCCCGACCTCGTCATGGTTTGCTTGATCTGAGTAGGGCTGCGACTTTTGATGGTGTTGATTGAGCCGGTCGAGGCAGTAGTCAACGTCTTGTCTGTTGACTCATGTGAATCGATGTTCTTGGCGGCTATTGTGGCGGCTATCGAGCAACTTGAACGTTAGTAAAAGATCGCCGTGAGGACATGAATACCAAGATGAAAGGGGAAAGATCCCTTAGGTGAACCGGAGGGTGCTCTGTGGAGGAATGCGAGCTGGTGGGCGCCACCACCGCAAATGTGGGGAGATGTTTCAAGACCGCGAAACAATGATTTGGGAGCGTACCGTTGACAGCGTCCTTGTGAATGGAGAAGTCTTTCTTGTGGAATCGATAGAGCGGCATCGCGCTGCCTTCTGGATTGCTGGGAGGGCCACCGGCGATTCAGGGTGCCTCCGTATGGAGGATGAAGCCCCCGTTATGAAGCGAAGATCCAGGGAGAAAAGCAGGACGGCACGAACTTCGGTAGTGCGGCGTTGGACGTAGGAAGGGGGTGTGTGTTTAGATGGACTCTAATAGAAGGCATCAAGCCAAGGCATAAAACGTTGAAAGGCGCCGGTGACTAAATCAGATGTTGCAGCTGCAGATAAAGCACAAAATGTTCATCATTCGATGTGATCATGAAAGAATGAAAATCGTGCTAATGCTGGACAGAAATTCCGGCATGAAAGGGATCAAACATTGACGTCCTGCAATGGTCCTAGCCGTCCAGGTGGGTAGATGAGTATGGGGCGGTGACGGGAGAAGCCCAGGGGGATTGCCCACTAGAAACCGACGACACCGCCAGCCGATAATCAGCTAGCAGGCCAGCTCGAAGCCTGGCGTTGGTGGCCCGGCAACGGTGCCAGGAACCCGATGCGACGGTTCCAGCTTCCATTCTCCGCCAAAGGCGCTAAAAGGGACAGTACCCTAGCTCAGCACCTTAGTCGTCCTACCTTGCATCACCCACGAATTTCATCACCCCAGATGGTACTTAGACGAGTTACTTCGTGGATATGGATGATTTGCCTGTACTTGAGCTAACAAGTTTCTTTTTAAACATTTCCCTCATTCCAGGTAGCGCCAACGTAATGAACCTCATCAACGGTTTCCAAATGCCTGGGTAATCTTCATCCTAAGTAAAAGTCTATGTCGTCGAGACGGGAGGACATTTCCCCTCACGTCGTGAAACATGAACATCATCAAGTGTTCTTTAAACCCTTGCCTCTCAAGCCCTACTTGCTTAATTGCTTTCATCTTGTTCATGTAGTGTTGGGTCCCCAAGCCCTCACCCGTAAGATGACCTACACAGACAAAGGTTTTCTTCCATGGAATCAAATAACGCCTACCGATGCCCTGCGTCCCTTGTTCACCTTGTCATCTTCAGCATTTCGTCCACGCGAGGCATGAGGAAACTGATAAGAAGAGAGAGAAAAAGGAGAAGAAAAAAGAGGGAAAAAAAGGAGAAAGCTACTTTCGCACCCAAGATCCCGAGCCATTTCTGTAGGCTTCCTTTGATGTAATACACATGAGATAAAGCATAACTCGCTCAAATAAACTCTCCAGGTGCCAAGATGTAATTCGTCTCATGCGGAGTCGAACCTACGAAGAGATCGCTACGTAGCAACTGCCGCCGCTGCCACCGCGCTAGATCCGCTGACATGCGCATCGCGAGTGGCCGCCTCGATGAAAGCTGGGCGGTATTTGGAAAGATATTTCCCCGCCATCGGCCTGGCGTCTTCGACTATTCTACTGTCAGCAAACAACTCGCTCCTTTCGAGAATAAATTACTTACACTCTGTCCAGATGTCCTGGACCGTATCCAGTGCGATCTCCTTGACTGGTGGCCTCATCATTGCCAAGTACAGTAAGCTAGTCAAGGCAAGTTGAACCACGCTGGGATCACGGCACATGTGCTTGACCCGCGATAAAATCGTCTTGTTGAGTTCCGGGATCTCGCTTAGAAACCGTGTTAGAATCTTGTCCTGAGGGGTCAGGTAGGGCAAGAATCCATCAATGAGCCGGAGAGCGCACTTGTCGTAATGCAGGAGACGATCGCCGCCAGCCCTTTGTTGCAGCTTATCGTTATACCATTCCTCGCAAAGCCATGAGACTGCTACGTCCGTGTGTCTGCGGAAATCTTCCATCACGTAACTGTAAAGAACGTCTCGGATGTTGCTACTAAGAGGCTGTAATGCGGATGGGCTGTCTTCCTCCTTCGCAGAAGCCCCTTCGAGACCAGCCGAGGACCGCGTAGCCAACCGTGTTAGAATTGTCATCCACGAATCTCGATTGCCAGAGCTGGCAGCCAGTCTGCTAAAACCAGCTTTGTTCTTCCTGACGGTCGGATCATCGAGTGATTTCATCATTTCGAGCACCCTGGTGACGGTTCCATTACCCGCGCTAATGGCTGTGTCCGGAGCTAACGTTTGAGGCTGTGGAAGATGGAATGATTTCAATGCAAGACTGTCTTCAATTGCCGGCTCTTCTACCGTGGGCGCGCCGTCCAGCTTATTCAGAATTTGTTCCGTGTCCTCAGCCTGATAAAAATCGGGCTCGTAGTCATCGTCATCCTCTTCAACGCCAAGCGGAGCAGTGTTGGGATTCAGTTCAAGAGGTGGAGCAGCACTGAGGGCATCTAAGCGACCGCGAATGCCATCGACAGCTTTTCGGAGTACCTGAGGATCTATCCTTTGTATCGCCGTGACGGCAATCTTAGCAACCAGAGGAGCCGGCACTTGTGAGATATCGAACGTCCTCAACGCATCGTTTCCGATTAATGTAAACACGTCCGCCAGGCTATGCAACCCAGTGCCGAGAGGTGGAATCTGGATCTGGGTTGGGGTAATTCGTTGTCGCTTTGCATCATATCCATCATGTTGTGGGGCTTCGTGTGGTCGTTTGCGGCCCGAGTCATCGAAGATTTCAGCCATGATGCGCATTGTGCGCTCAACATGTTGTTGGATCCTGGGGACCATGGGATTGTGGGGATCGCGCTTGGTAAGATGAATGAGAAGTAATCGAGATGTCTTCTCCATCGATTTGACCATCACGCGTGTTTTGGGGGTCATGGGCGAATTTGCAAGCTTTAAGGGGTTGAAGTTGAGAAGAGCATTGAGGATCCGATTCGAGGTTGAAGGTCTTGTCCGAATAACGATAGAAAGGGTGTTCAGGGTCGCGTCGACGACAAGAGCATCGCTAAAGGATCCCGCCTCGTCAGAGCCCGAGCAAGCAGTCAAGTTTCATTATCTCACCTGCTCTCCTGCAGTACCGCCAACATGCGATCGAGTAAGCCCGTGGCCTCTGCCTCCAAAGTTCGGGGGTCGAGGGACCGATGGTTCGGAGGGACTTTATCCAATGAGACATCGAGAGTACCACCATACTATCCCAACGTCAGTGTCTTCCCTCGAGCCCACGCGGATCAGCACTACCCTTGATTCAGCTCCTAAGCCAACAGTCTGCGCCAAGACGACTCGCTGCGCGAACTTGATGCAACATATCCTGACCGATGGAACCGCATTATCCCATATTCGCAGAATCTTTTGTTTGATGGCTAGCATCCTCTCCCAGGTGATCGTGTCGTATCCGTTATTTATACTGCACAGCAACAGTTAGTTCTTTGTCCCAAAGCATAGTCCAGCGGGGATGCCTACATCCACCTCATTGCCAGCGGGTAAATACTAGCAGCCGTCTGTATCACACTCCGAAGAACCTGCGGATCCTCGTGTTCATTGTCAACCATGGACTCCAGTGTCGTGAGTACATATGGCTGCATCGTCTCCTTTTCCCCATTTGGTAGGGCCGGAGTCGCAAACGCCTCAGCGAGGAATTCAGCACCCCATCGTCGCAGCTCGAGCGTCGCCGAGGGGCCAATTATGGGAAGAATCCCTTTTACCACACTAGGGTAGTACTTGACATCCCCCAAGACGAGTTTGTGAGCATCGTTGAGTTGATGGATTTGGTCTGTTACTGAGAGCGTGGCCGACATGGCGGTTGGACGGTACGACACGCACCAGGCGAAAGAGTGTTAGTTCGAGGAGTGATCGGTAGTCGACGCAGGCAATAGATGTCATGTGTTGAAGAGGTCGGTCAATGACGGTAAGATGTTGGCGCAGATGATATGCACTGATGCGGCTCTGAGTCGCGACTAGGCTAAGATGCTGCTGGATGAAATAAATCAACTTTTTTTGCCCAGGGCTCATGCTCTACGTCAATCTGCCAGATCACTGAGGTCGACGGATGAACCGCGAAGGCAAGAAGCCTTAATCGTTATCGGAACGCACTAATCGAGCGCTTGTTTCTTTGTTGGGATTAGGATCGTGTCGCTTGTGCTGAGAGAGGTGCTTCAGGTGTTCGTGACGCGGGAAAGTAAATGCGACGTGAACAGACCCTAGCTCGGACGAACCTAGCTCTGACCTGAGGTACGAACCTAGGTTGATCTAAGAGGTACCTTTCAGTATGTGACGTCGCTGATAATTCAGCCGTCGTTGAGCCGAGAAGATCTTCCGTTGCCTCTAAATCGTAATCACCGCCCATCGAAGGATATCTAATTCGTTTCGACTCCTGTGAATTCTCGATTCTGGCAATTATTTACTGCATTTCGCCTGTGTCTATCCTACAGACTGAAGAGAAGTTCTCACATACACAATGGCCAGGTCCGTTACTTTGACAGCGATCAAAGCGAATGCCTTGGACTGATCCCACCTTGCCTTAGACTCAACCCGCATTCAACCTACTACGATCCACGACTGCGACAGGGTGCTGCCCTTGTTCGAGCACGAAGACCATATCTCTTCAAGAATGCCATCACAGGGGTAGGCCTGCTGTCTGTTGTTGGAGCTATATGTACGCCTGGCCGGATTGTGTGTTGCCACCTTCTGCTCACAATCGCATAGATTACTACACCATCAGCGCTGTTGGACAAGACGATTTCGAGGACGTCAAAGTACCTGAGCAGCCTCGGAAGTCTACAGAGGCCAAATAAATCGCTTATAAATGCATGAATGCTGCAACCTGGCGCAATAAAATCTGGATTTTAAAGATGAAGATGGTGGAGAACGAAGACTAGCCATGCCATGAATCCTACCTTGCGATATGGTACTACGCCCTTGAACACTGCAAGTCCTCCTGTATAACATATATTTACACCTCTTGTTCGGATATGTATAGGTACAAAAAAAAACTTGTACAATACTAGTTTTGAAAGGCATATGAGACACTGTCCGCTACCATGACTAATACCGCCCATCTCTAGCCACAAAATAACCAGCCGTTTCACGGTCGTGCACCTGTTTCCTCCAGCCAGTTCCGAGATTCCAGACCAACAAAAAAAGACGTATGCGCCAGATAAGGAGCCGATGATCTCCTTGGGTATCAAAAAATCCGAGGGTGAAAGCAATAATCCTCCTTATTCCCTAGTCGACTTGACAGGGGTAGACTAAATGGATGTTGACCTAGAAATCTTGTTCATGATGCGGCCGCCTTCGGTTCTCGATTAACTCCTGAAAGGCTGCTCACTCGTTTCATTGACTGATGAGAAGGGTTGAGCATGGTTCGTGCCAGCTCTGGTGACCCAGAAAGCCGACTCGAAAGAGCAGGTGATTGTTGAATAGGGTTCGTGGTGTCGAGAGGGGCTCTGGCCTCCGTGGGAACAGTAAATCTTTGGTGTAGTCCGCGATCGGTCGTGTCATCAGCTCGTCCATCTGATGGTGGCGGCACCCGTGGAAACGTTTTATGTGCTGAGTGATTTGGATTGGCCCAAGGCGTCTCTTTGAGGAACTGCTCGCCTGCAGGTCCAAGCCGGCTGAAACCTGGCGCGTGAAAATCTTCGCGTTGTTGAACCAAAGGTTTCTGTCGTGAACGTCTTGATCGCTTACAACAGTCAGAAAGGTCTACCGAGGAGAAAGTGCATTGTGATTTAACATACCTCGATGGCGATCAAGTCATCTTCAAGTTCTGCTGAAGAGGCCCCTTTCAGCTCAGGGCCTGCTGGGAACCCTTCATATTTTGCAATACTTGCCAGCGTTGAAACCTCTTTATTGTACGCGATAGCATTCCTCACCCGCTGAACAGGATCTTTGGGGAATAGTAATCCGCAGTCTTGCAGGCTGTGAGCGCTCCGTCTGGCTGTTTGAACATCATACCACTCCTGGTTGAGGTTCTCCAGAGACTTCTCTCGTTTCTCCCGTATCGATTGATAATATTGACCCCATATTTGGGCTCGTTGTGCTACCGCTTGTTCTCCAAGGGCCTTCAGTCGGTATTCAAGCTCCTTGTTGATTTCGCTAAGCTTTTGTTCCAGTCGATCGTCTAAACACTGCTTCATGTTTAGATATTCAGGATGCATAGGTACGTCAGCTGCCAAAGATTGCTCTTCATCTTCCAATCTTTGCAGTCGATCTTTGTAGAGCCTGCATTCAATGTTAGCGGAAATATCCCGTCAAAACTCCCGTGTCAACTTGCCGATCTCGGAACACTCCAAACATCTCCTCGATGTGAGTCCAATCTTTATAAGCAGCATGTTTCTTCTCCACTGTGACACGGTTAGTACTTTAGGAAAGATTCTCGGACCGAGCACCTTACATTCTTCATCGTGTACGGTGGCAGCATCGATCTCCTCGTCCACGTCGGGATCTGTTCCATCGCCCTGGCGCTCTACATCAAGTTCCCCAGGATTGTCACCTTCAATCTGGGAATCAACAACATCGACGGCGACAGCGGCAGATTTTCTCTTCGACCCCCGTGTGTTCTTCTTCTTCACACGCGTTTCGCGTTCCATGGAGTCATCTTCGCGCAAATCGGCTTGCTTCTGAGGTGATTTGTCCATGTCCTCGACGGGAGAATGGGTGCCGCTAGCTTCGTGTATGGGAGTCGGCTCGTCTTCGTGCACGGTAACATCCTCGTCTGGCTGAGGGAGAATATTTTCATGCTCAGCTACAGAGCCGGTTCGTTTACGGAGTGGCTCGTCGGTCTCAGACGGATCGGCGCCGGGTGATCGCTTGCGCTTGCGCTCTTGCGATTCGTTTCTGTGCTGGTCATCGATAGTCGGACTGTTGGTGGTATCAAGTTTGATTGGAGAATTGATCCTAGGTTGGCTTGAACCGGTCGATGCATTCTCGCCCAGAAGCGACTCCTCGTCGCTATGGCCATCCATTGTCGCTGCCCGGCGGAGCTTGCTCGGAGTATGCTCGAAGATTTGGCCTTCGTTGAACTGATCGACAACTACGTCTCGCTGTCGCTGATGCTTTGGAGTGTCATAAAGCCGCTCGGTCTCAGCTTCGGTGTCGTTGCCGTCAGAGTTCACGTCCGACTGCGCGTCCGAGAGGACGCTGTCAGAATCTGAAGCTAGATTGGATCCCTTCTTAGACCCATCGACCGTCTTTGTTTGTTCCTCATCATCGTCGTCGTCATCGTGATCGAGCTGCATGTGCTCGACATCATCATCGTTGTCGTCCTTATCGTCAACCTCGCTAAGTGGACTGGAAATGTTACTATCCTCCTGGTCGGTGATCCCCGCTCTTCTTGGGGAGAGGG
This sequence comes from Microcera coccophila, assembly GCA_024112705.1. Lineage (NCBI taxonomy): Eukaryota > Fungi > Ascomycota > Sordariomycetes > Hypocreales > Nectriaceae > Microcera > Microcera coccophila. The sequence goes on along the minus strand of JAMYIC010000030.1, from coordinate 18,978 downwards.
GAGGTAATGCTGAAGCTGTCGTCGCCATGAGCGCAGGAGAGCTTAGTCGCGTGCCGGTGCCAATGCTCGAGAATTGAGATGTATGACGGGCACTACTGCAGAACAATTACTGGCCAGTGTGCTAATTGGGGCGCGGTCGGGGTCGTTGGAAAACAGGCGATGAGCGATGTCCTGGTAGTTTCAGGAAGATGTCTTGTACACCGAGAGAGTAAGACGACGTTGGTCTAGCATCGAACTAAGAAGAGATGCGTCTCAAGGCTAAGCGCATGAGGCCGAGGTTGGTGGGCTTGAGGGGATGCGGGTGTCCGAATCGCGCTGCGTCGGGGGCCAGTGGCCTTGGAAAACAGAGAGCGGGCTGAATGACGGGGAAGGGCGGTGGGACTGGGCAGAAAGCTGTCCACGGGGGTCCTGATAAGGCAGAGCGATCATGAAGGCCAATGACGCATTGTTCCGGGCGCGAGGCTTCGTCCCTCTAAAAATTCTAGTGGGTCTCAGCTGCACTTTTTCTGTGCCTTTTTGCTTCGTAGGTTTGGCGACACCAGCTCATGAGACTGCGCCTGGAACTCTGTCAACTGATCAACATGGCAAAACGGTGGGTGTTTTATTTTTTTGCCATTGGGCCTTGTATCAAGTCAACGAAACTCAGTAGGCTAACGTTAGTGAAGCACAAAGAACTTGGCCGCTTCAGCGAAGGCTCTCGACCCCACCCTCGATGCTCTCTTCTCGTCCAGTGTAAGTAGTGCGGCCTATGGTTTTCAAAGCGCAACGGGCTAATCGAATATAGGCAGGGCCAGTCAAGGCTCCCCCTAAGTCAAGGTATTCGGATCTACTAGAGAAGAAGTCCCGAGATTTGCCCAAAAACCCAGCTACGAATGAGGTTGAACAGGACGCGGAGGAAGGCGATGACGAGGTACTCTCCGAAATAAGTGACGAGCTTGACTATGGAGAGGACGATGACAACGAGGAAGAGGAAGACGGAAAGTCGAGAGATCGGGACGAGGACGAAGATGAAGGCAAGGGTTCTGAAATTTCGGAACAAGCTGAAGAGGATGTGTCAGAATCAGAGGGCGCAGCCGGGACTATGGAGGATGCCCCTGCTAACCTTGACACGATTCTTCAAGCGACAGAAGAGGATCGACCCAAAAGAGAACGAAAGCGTAAAAGGAAAAACGACAACGAAGATCTTGAGGAGAAGTATCTGAGCAAACTCGCAACAGAGGACGGCGTTGAACCCGCTGGAAAGCGTCAAAAGAACGACGAATCTAAAAATGAAACGAAAGACGAAGGCGAGGACAGCGATTTGCCGGTCCATGAGACGCTTATTAAGGAAGACAAGGCTTCTGACTTGGAAAAGGCTGTCCGAACAGTCTATTTGGCCAATGTCTCCACACAAGCCATAAGCAACAAGGCAGCGAAGAAGACACTCATGGCCCATTTATCTTCTGTTCTTGATAAGGATGCCTCGCCCGCCCAGAAGATCGAGTCGATTCGGTTCCGCTCAGTGGCTTTTGCTGGCTCCTCCATGCCTAAGAGAGCGGCTTACATTACCAAATCGTTGATGGAAGCAACAACCAGATCAGCAAATGCATATGTTGTATACTCCACACTCGCAGCAGCCCGAAAGGCCGCGGCTGATCTGAACGGAACCAAGGTCCTGGGAAGACACGTCAGGGTCGACAACGTTGCTCATCCAAGCCCAACGGATCACCGTCGGTGTGTCTTTGTAGGGAATCTAGGCTTTGTTGACGACGAGACCGTTCTCAATACTGGTACAGATGGCGAAACCAAGGAAAAGAAGCGGAACAAGGTTCCTTCAGATATTGAAGAGGGCCTCTGGCGAACATTTGGTCAACAAGGTCGCCGAGTGGAGAGCGTGCGAGTGGTTCGCGATCCGAAAACCCGAGTAGGCAAAGGCTTCGCCTACATTCAATTCTATGTGAGTTCGGCCGGTGTCAATCTGCCATTGCTCACGGAACTAATCCGCTGCTTAGGATGCCAACGATGTCGAGTCCGCACTTCTGCTTGAAGGGAAGAAATTCCCTCCCATGCTTCCTCGTCCGCTGCGAGTGACTAGAGCCAAGGATCCCCGCAAAACTGCTCTCGCCCAAGAGCGAGCTAGATCCAAGGGCCAAGCTGTTAACGGGGTTGCAAAGAGCATGAAGCATAAGCCGAAAGCCACACCTGAGCAGCAATCAATGGCTGGCCGAGCTGGTAAGTTGCTCGGTCGTGCGGGAGCCGCACAGCAGCGACACGGAAAGATGCCGCTCCAAAACGACTCCCAGGACGCAGCTTCTACAATCAAGGCACCCGAACATTTCGTATTTGAAGGCCGCCGTGCATCCGCCAAGGACGGACGCCCCAAGGATCTCAAATTTGGCAAAAACTCCAAGGGTAAAGGGCACAAGCCCAAAAATCGAAGCACTCGACGAGCCGCGGAGTGGAAAAAGAAGAACGTATGATCATAAATTGTTCAAAGTTGGATGCGTTGGACATATGAAAAAGGTTGATGGAACGGATGTACCTAAGAGCGGTTAGAGGGAAGAAGTCTATACCAAAAGCATGGGTATCACGGACTTCGCCGGGCTCATACCAGTTGTTAATGCAGCATACTCTTTCTTATAGCCAAAGAGCTTATGCGGTTACTATCAAAACACAAGACTGCTATCTCTGAATGTTCATATCAAAAGGCGTCCGTATTTGTCACGTGGCTGTGGACTATTTTATTTAGACTTCGTTGCACTGAGAGAGCCCACTCGGTATGCAATGCCTGAACGAACCATCATCAGATCCGCATATCGAGACACATTAAGCCTCGAGAAAAAAGAATCGGATATATCATCATTTTTACCTGCTATTCTTGCAAAAAGGAATAATTACATGCGTAGCAGGGAACAGCAGTCTCATCTATTCGACATGACTCCAAAAAAAGACCAAATGTGAACGGGTACCCTGAGCCAAATATTGGGACGGCAGCAAGAAATCTACTTCTTCCCATTGCCGCCAAAATCTTATAGTCGGGGAAATCTTCGTCGAATTTCTCCATGGCTGCCTTCTCTGAATAATATGGCGTCGCACGGCTTCAGACCGCGAAACCAAGAAGCTGAAAGAAGGGTATGTGCAACGTCATCCAGCACTTTAGTACTCGGCATCCTCTTCAGGCTCAAAAGAGTCGGCAGCAACCTCCTCGTAATCTTTCTCCAGAGCTGCAAGGTCCTCACGAGCCTCGGTGAACTCGCCTTCTTCCATGCCCTCGCCAACGTACCAATGAACGAAGGCACGCTTGCTGTGCATGAGGTCGAACTTATAATCGAGTCGGGACCAAGCCTCAGCGATGGCGGTGGTGTTGGAGAGCATAGATACTGATCGCTTGACGGAGGCAAGACCGCCATCACCGGGCGCGGCAGGCACGGCAACGGGCTTCTGGTAGTTGATACCGAGCTTGAAACCAGTAGGGCACCACTCAACGAGGTTGAATGAGGACTTGGCCTTGAGTGCGGCAATAGCGGCGTTGCAGTCTCGAGGCACGACGTCGCCTCGGTACAGAAGGGCGACAGCCATGTACTTTCCGTTTCGGGGATCACAAACAACCATCTGGTTATTGGGCTCGAAGCCTGGAGAAAGTCAGAATTGCTCGCCAAGACCCAGTAGACGAAGAACATACACTGGAAGGTGAGATCATGGACCTTGAAGCTTTCATGCTCACTCTTGTTAGCAGAAATAACCGGGGCGTAACTGATCAAGGGATAGTGGATTCGGGGGTATGGGACCAGGTTGGTTTGGAACTCGTTGAGATCAACGTTGAGCGCACCGTCGAATCGTAGAGATGAGGTGATGGAGCTGACGACTTGAGCAATCAGGCGGTTCAGGTGCTCGTACGAAGGTCGGGGGATGTCGAGGTTGCGACGGCAAATGTCGTAGACGGCCTCGTTGTCGACGAGGAACGTGCAGTCCGAGTTCTCAATGGTGCTGTGGGTGGATAGAACAGCGTTATAAGGTTCGACAACGGCAGTAGAGACACGAGGAGCCGGGTAGACGGCGAACTCAAGCTTTGACTTCTTTCCATACTCAGTAGAGAGGCGCTCGAGCATAAGAGCACCGAAACCAGAACCAGTACCACCGCCGAACGAGTGGAAGATCAAGAAACCTTGGAGGGAGTGGCAGTTGTCTAGATTGCCGACATTTAGTATTCCAGCATCTGAGCATATTCGCAGCAGGTCAAACTCACCAGCAACGCGACGCACGCGGTCCATGACCTCGTCAACCATCTCCTTGCCGATGGTGTAATGGCCACGGGCATAGTTGTTTGCCGCATCCTCCTTACCGCTAATCAACAGCTCGGGGTGGAAGAGTTGGCGGTAGCCTCCAGTTCGAATCTCGTCGATTGGTGACGGGTCCAAGTCAATAAAAAGCGAACGGGGAACATGCTTTCCGCTGCTAGTCTCGGTAAAGAAGGTCTCGAAGGAGCCAGTATCGCCCAGATCGGGGGCATTGGGGTCAGGACGGCCATCGGGACCCAGGCCGTGCTCCAAGAGGTAACTACCAGCTGTTGGTTAGCTTTGGTGCCATTCGCGGGGTAACGCTTCTCAAGAGATCACGTACAGTTCCCAAGCAGAGTTTCCGAGCTGAGTACCAGCCTGGCCTAGATGAAGGTGAAGAATCTGGTATCATGATAAGTCAGCATCAACATGTCTGCCTCTAGGTCTTAGTCTGAGGGGTCCAAGGAGACCACGAGCGAAGACCGGTTCCACCTGAGGCTGGGTACCACGACGAGGAGAGCTTACCTCGCCCTTCATTTTGAAGATGTTTTCTATGGATTGTAGGACAAGAGGATCATGCAGGGGCAATAGAGACGACGAAGAAGGAAACACGCGCGCGGCGCCGAGGTGAGAAGAAGGGGTGTGGTGATGATTTTCGGGTGGATGTTTAGAGTTCTTGTGGGCTTTGGCGGGTCGATCACCAGTATGGCGTTAATAGAGGGGCGCTGAACCGTTCCCGCATCAGGTACCTCGGCCAGCGGGCAAAATGTGCTGGGGAACGCGTACCAGCAACCCCTCACCGCTAATTGGGAGCATCAGCTAGGGGAGCTTACAGGGAGTGGCTTGTCTCTAAACCTTGACCCCTTTACAATTACCCAAGCCGTTCGAACGCTTTATTGCATAGGCACCTTATGCACCCGACCATTAGTGAGCTTTCCAGCCATCACATATCATAAAGCCTGGTCAATTATCGCCTCCTGAGTGACAAAGTGTGCATTGTAAGCCCCGTTCACTCTAGAAAGGACTTCATCCTTGTTGGAATTGTTCAAAATCGAGCGCAATGTCAAGGAAAGGCAGCCATGACAAGGAGGTTAAACACTACATATTCCCTATAGTGCATATACAATATCCAGTCATAGGCTTCGTTCAGGGATTGGACATTTCTATATCGACCCCAAAAGCGACTGAGATCTGGCGCGCCACGCTATCATTGTCGCCCTAACAGGTTATCTCGGCCGCGCATTCAACCGGCTCATTGAAGAGGTATATCTCGCGGCAGTCCTATACATGGGAGGTTGAAGCAACTTCACGAACACTCAAAGTCATGCTTGAGCCGAAGCCAAAGTTGGCAAACGGGGTGGCTTAGTTCAAGGAACAACTAGCAATATCAGGCTCGTCTAGAGTATCCAAATAAGGATACAGGAGCTTAGAATTTCTCGACATATAGCATCCTGAGGCCGTGTGTACTTTTTGTATGAGGTTGCGGCGGAGCTTCCGGATACCCCAGGAATCCATGGATCCATTACCTATCCAAAGGAGTATTTTTAGCCGCTCGAACTGTTAGTGAAGCCACACAATTAAAGCCACCTGAGCATTAGCCCGTGAATGAATAGATGAGAACGAAATTGGATCTCATAAAAATATAAGAAATGGTGCGCAGCCGTTTGCCTTGGCTGCGAAAGTGGTATCATCGTCCATACACATCCGTCTGAAACCCCAAGTTGTGATGAAAGATGTTGTTGGTCATCCGTTCCGAGTCTGACCCTGACTCCCACCGGTTTCGACTTGCTCCAGCTCTTCGATTCGTCGCTGAATCGCAGCTTTATGCATTCTCAAGACTCGAATCTCCTCGTCCCGGACTGAGATATCTCCACTGCCACGTTCTGAGGCAATGGTCGATTCCGTTCCAGCCTCGTATGCAGGCGGAGGCGGCTCGGAATCGCGACCCGATCGGTAGCGTGTTCTAGTCCCCAGTTCGTCACCTACACCATTGCTCCTTCTAACGTGCACCATCCTCAACTCCTGTGATGCTCTGTTCGCTCTAGATCGGGCCCTGCGTCTGAGGAAGTATACAACAAAGGCAACGAACAAGAGCAAGAAGATAGTTACGGCAACACCGATTCCAATACGTGCACTCAGCGATAACGAGTTGTGATGGTCTTCGTCGTTCATGTCGCCCTCATCTTTGAGGCCAAGCAGCTCTTTGTCCTCGCCTTGGAACAGGGCTTGAATTGTGTATACGGCGATTGTCGCACTATACAGGGTAGTGGTCGACGAAGTCACGACATTGTAAGTGCTTGCAGAATCATTGTAGGTAATTGGCACAGCCAATACAGTGGGAACTGAGCGCTTGCATTGATCGCCATCTAGACGGTATTGACTGCGGCAGTTAGCGCGCCCGTGATAGTCTGTTGCTGGACACCTACGATGAGCAACACACTGCTGTTGTTGTGGCCTTGTTGGATTTGTCGGTGTTGACTAACACAGACGCTGTGGTCCATCCATTGGGACAAGTCGCCGGACTGAAAACTCCCGTCCGGCCTTCTCTAAACATGCCATTGGGATAGCAGGATAAGGTGCTGGCACCGTCGGCAGGTTCCATATCAAGCCAAGCAACTGCGCCACTTGCGCCAAGTTGTGATTGTTGATCAACATTGTAGGTCCATGTGCAACTAGATGGGGCGGACCAGTGCGTGGTCATCGGAGGATAAGTATGATCGCTCTCATGGTGATTGCCGGTGGCTTTAGGGAGAGATTCTAGTTTCTGTGTTGGCGTCGAGGACGACCTTGGGGCAGGCGTGAGACTTTTTGCACTTGAAGCGATAGTCGAGATCGTCGTATAGGCTGGGGATAGCTCTGGCGGCGGCGACGACATAGCGCCGCGACGACATCAACGCCCCGTAAATGAGCTAGTCGGTCAATGGAACCGAGCACAGTCCGCACGCAGGATTAATTGTCCGTGGATATTTTCCTGGTCAACCCGGTTGCCAAACGACGCACAACGATCGACGATCTTTTTCGCCTGCGCTGTCAAGAGTGTCGTATGAGAATGACAGGGGCTAAGACAAGACGATGCAAGAAGAGGGACGCAAGGGGTTCGACATAGGGTGAAGGGCCACTGGATCGGAGATAAGAGATGAGAGTGCTCAGGATCCTGAAGGCGAGAAGAAAGAGGATCAATCCATGCCAACAGCAAGCAGCAGGCAGTGCTTTCGTGTTCCCCCTTCTCAAGATTTGGAGTCTTGGCGAAATCTTATTCCAAGAATGCCAAGACCGAAACGACAATGTCCACATTGACCGCGTTGACGCTTGTGGTCAGCAACGCTAGCCAATGCTGACTCTAACTCTCCAGCGAAAGCCAGGCTTCGCTAACAAGAGACGGAATTACTGGGTATGTACATATTAGCGAGAAGGATTGAGATGCGCTTGACGGGCCTCAGGGGCGCCCAGGCCTCGTCCAGATCTCAGTGTCGACGGAAACAGAACACATGGGGGCCGATCTAGTAAAGGTTTCACAGTACATTCGTGCAGCGGGTGAACACACTGTATGTGAGTGCAGGTGAGACCAGAGGACAAGACGGGGTGAAACATGCAGCGACTTAGGTAGGAAAGTTTCAAGAGAGAGCAAGGTGATATCTCCTGTAAGTTACATAAGGGGACGTTTTAGCATACGATGAAACGCGTGCTAGGGCGACCAAGTTTGGGCCAACGAACCGCAAGACAGAGCACATTACCAAGACACCTTAACCCCCCGCTTGCAAAAAGCACTGACCACCAACACTTCTCATCTCTGAGAAGCTCGGGTCCGGAATTTCGGCGCTTTTTCCCGAAGCAGGACGGCATTGACCGCTTATGTAATATGAGTAAGTGCTCCAGTCACGTGGCGAGAGGGGTGAAGGGCACGAAAACCCTACCCGCCAAATTTTTGGCCCAATTCGTATCACCCAAGCGAAGCGACTCAATCGCCTTCAAACGTCGACCCCATCCCGGCCCTCATATTCGCTTTTCAGTAGATCAGCGAATTCACACGACACAACACCGCGATCATGGCTGACGAATACGTACGTTCCTCTCGGTGTCCTCCAGACCAAACACTTTCCTATCGCCTCCCTACCACCTGCGATTTCTCCGAGTCCTCGATGGCTGACGATAATGATATAGAACGCTGAGGAGGCCGCTGAGCTCAAGAAGAGAAGAGCGTTCCGAAAGTTCTCTTACCGAGGAATCGACCTTGACAAGTACGTTATTTTGCCGCGATAGCGCTCTTGCGCATGACAGTCGACGACGGATTGAGGCCCTGGTTGGATTGTGAGATGGAACTGGACATGCGAGAACTGGCGTGCTGACATTGTTGTCTTTTACAGCCTCCTGGACCTCAGCTCCGACCAACTGCGCGATGTTGTCCACGCTCGTGCCCGCCGCAGGATCAACCGTGGTCTAAAGCGACGTCCCATGGGACTCATCAAGAAGCTCCGAAAGGCTAAGCAAGAGGCCAAGCCCAATGAGAAACCCGACCTCGTCAAGACCCACCTCCGAGATATGATCGTCGTCCCTGAGATGATTGGCAGCGTTATTGGTATCTACTCTGGAAAGGAGTTCAACCAGGTCGAGATCAAGCCTGAGATGGTTGGTCACTACCTGGCCGAGTTCTCCATCTCATAGTAAGTTTCCAGTAATTCTGTGATTGTCATATTTCAACACTAATTCCCCTCACAGCAAGCCCGTCAAGCACGGTCGACCCGGTATTGGTGCCACTCACTCTTCTCGTTTCATTCCCCTCAAGTAAGAAGGTTACGGTCTTGGGGTGGTTTCTGCATTCACGGACGTTTACGGGCGAAAAGGGACTGGTTTTGGTAGACGGGCAAATACCTCTATCGAAACTGCTGATGACAATAGGTACGATGATAGTATAATAACGAATCATTGTCCGCTTGACAAATGAACACGAGCCTTGGTAGCGCTTAAAGCTTGCAAAGTGATGAATCCCCATAATCGTCCTAAAGACGCGACCAGCCTGTCTATTTTCAGCAACAATTCCGCTTGATTCTTTTCCCTCTCAACCTCCCCATGGTATGCTCGTCTGAGCGACGAAAGATGACCGTATCAAAGTACATGATCCTTTTCTGAGTAAGTGACAGAGCTCTGCTTTTGAAGTTGTGAGCTGCGCTGCGATTCCTTCGATGCGTTGCTCTTCGTTTCCTTGTGTTCCTCACGCTGCTCTTTTTTATGTATGCCGAAAGTCTTCAGCATAACTTTGGTCATATGCTTGATGTCATGGTTAGCATGACGGCTATCGTGGGATTCTTTTCGGTCGCCGCATACGCCACAACTAAACGATAACTTGACTTTACCATAATGAATGAACAGCTCTTCTCCAGCTTTGATACTGCGCAACAGCCTGATGTTTATGCGGTTAGGCTCCTCGGCATCGACCCAGTGCTGAGCGTTGGCGCAAGATATACAAGCATGGTTAATATGCGACCCAAGATGGTAGATGTGAGCGTTGGTCATTCTTCCGTCCCAGAAGGCATAATCTTCCATAAAGTGTTCGAGCTTCTTCCGAGTAGAGGAACTCAGTTCCTTCTCTATCCTAATAGATTGGAGCTTTGAAGGGAACGTGTGTTGCAAGTCAGATCGCGCTTTGGGCTTAAGCTTCATCCATTCCTCTCCGATGGTTTTCCTCCCATTTCGTTGTTTCCAGTGAATGCACGTTATCATGGGTTTTTCGCAGATGACTCGATGGCCCCCAGGAAGATCCATGCGTGCATAGACCCCTAGTCCACGGCGCGATCTAGTATCTTCAATTACGAGAGCATCGAAACCGCTGGGAAGTGGAGGACCGATATTGCTGCGAGCCTGTGATATGCCTATAAATGGTCTTTCTCCAGAAGAATCTCTGGGGGTTCCTTCGGCTGCATATGTCCATCCGTTCACATAGGCTGTCTTTCCTCTACTTGCGGGTGGCCCTGGTAGTTGTCAGTCCCTAACCCATTCATCTCTCGTCCCATGTTCTGAAGCAAATGTCTAGGCTTTTGCAAAAGCTACAGGACGTCAAAGGCAATTTGTTCATTTGACAATAGGCTCAGGAGAAAAACGTACCGTGATTCTCAGGCCATTTCTCATCCCGGTTAGGAAACCACGACGTATTTGATATCGAAGAAGGGCCTGCCTGGGTCGGCCTGGCTTGACGATTGTTCGTCAAATCCACCTCCAAGTTGGGGTTCATATGTGAAAGTGGCCGAGGGGGCAATCGGGGAGGCGGTCGGCGGACAAGCTGCGGGGGCGGTCGAGGCAGTATCGCTCGGTTCACTAGACCTATGCACGATACTTAGAATAACGTCATCAGGCCATTACTCCAGCGCTCATACGACTAAAAGAGGCGACTTGATCATCGTCACCCTCGTCCGAAGGAGGAGACACGATGATTTCTACTCCACCTGGCATGTTCAACTGCCAGGGATCAAACAGGGTCGGATAGGTGGATGATGTACAGGCAATAAATGAGAAGACGACGAGTTAAGTCTATAGCGGAAAACAAGTAGCGAGTGTCGATTCTAATCCAAAGATCGCTCTTATGCCTAGCTTTACGGAGCAAAGGTTAGGGAGAGGTTGACAGATGGTACTAGTGAGGTTCATTATAAATTGGCTTCAGTCGCACTTGCCATCTTCATCAATGGTCAGCAACGGCCGGGAATCTGCATCATCTAAACTTCTGTCATCTTTTATCAAGCCCCACAAAGAGACACATACCTCATGCCCCCGCCACAAGCAGCGCAGTATTGGAGGTTAGAATTGGAATAACGACAAATGCAGTGTCCTGAACGACAATAAAATTACTACCTTGCCAAGGCATGATCTGTGTACAACCAGGTGTTGGTTCAGACTTCCGTATTCCATATTGACCTCCTATAGCACAATTAGCGAACGAAGCACAGATAACGGAATCTCTCCATAACCGGCACTGAAATGCCGATATAGCCGTACTATTGTCCCACTTTCGTCCAGTTCAGTACTCGTGGCTTTGAACGGGAAAGTCGTATCGAAATGACTAGCATTCAGGTTGCGAGAGGTTGCAGACACGGGGATAGCTCTGACTGATATTGGTAGAATTCTTATATGCCGCTCCTCGATCTATTGTACAGCCTTTGCTCTACTGCTGAGCAGCAGCCAGCTTCTGCGCTTTCCTATCCTCCTCCTTGATGTGCTGTTGTCTGTAGTGCTCCACAACATGATCAATGTTGTTGATGTGGCCAGCTCGGACGTTGCGCGCGGAATGGGATTGGATGGCCCTTCAGTGCATGTCAGTAACCGTAGTGTCATCGTCGGGATGGACCGGGGTGCCACGAACTCAGGGTATGCAACGTTGACAAATCGATGCTGACTAGACGCGCTCTCAAAGAGGTTTCGGTCGAAGCCCGCCTGTTCAGCAGCCTTGGTGTGCAGAGCGTTGATCTCCTCCCAATCCTGGCTCTTGGACGACAACCGATCGATAACGCTCATGAGGGACGACGAGTCACCTTCCTGTGGAACAAACTGGTAGAACAGTACGCCACCGAAAAATGTAGTAACGGTAATGATGGAGCCTTTCTATGACAGCCGGTTAGCTCCTGATCAGCGCAATCGAGGTTTTGCAGCCCATACCCCAAATGACTCTTTGACCTCGGCGTGGTCACGATGGGTGTGAGTATGGGCGTCGGAGGCGTAGTTTCGCGCCGTCCGCTGCAGCTGGCGGGCAACGTGGCCGGCCCTCTGTCGTGCGGCGAACATTCTGAAGCGTTAGACGACGGCAATTGGAGTTGATCGTACATGCTCATGGCCAAACTAACTAGGTGATGTTATCACGGTCCGGGGGTTCATCCCGGCTTAGGTAATCAGGTAGCTAGTGAGCCAGCCAATCGGCGCCTTGATGTTTACGATCTCTTCTCGAAGCCCTAGTCCTGTCAATTTATCGGATTAGACCTGACATTTCGAAAGAATCCTACCATCAGAGCACTCAACAAATGGTCTCTTCATGACCTTGCAAGCACTATATGCTAGCCTATTAGTGCAGGGCCTATTCGCATGTCTAAATTAAACACCCGGTGACGAGATGCTTGATTTAAACAAATCTTCAGCTTCGAGGCTGCAACCCACCTTCAAGCGTTCAACGTTCAAGTGGCTGTGATAACGCCAAAGGGCTGAATAACGCAGCTCAAATTTCAGCTTCACTTCTGGACATACCGTTCAATAGATCAGCAGTACGCGGGATATCCATGTGATCGGACTCGCCCGATACATGTCACAATTTTTCCTCCCGCGATGAGATCGCTGTAGCACAGAAACAAATTCCACTTTTTTGAAATCTACTCAGCGAGACAGGAGAGCATGTCACTGCGAAGCCAAAGTTGGCCTATTCAGGAGAGGCCACCTTCTGAATTCGACTCCGTCCGATCAAATTCTGCTAACCGTAGAAGTCCAAGGACTCCAGATCTGTTTCCCGGAACGAGAACCCTTGACGATGGAAAAAGGACAACGTCAGGGAAGAGTCTACCAAATGACTTGTGTGGTCAATTCTAGGCCAGATAAGATCATCCACCGCAAACCACGTCTGTTCAACATGATATGACTAAAGCAGAGAGTTTACTTCGACATCGAGCCTCGGTCTGAAAGCTGGGATAATGGAGGCAAAGCCAACTCCTCAGGGGAAACTTGATCATCAACTGAAATCATGGTATACCATGCGTTCACTACTGGTGTTGGTTTGGCTACGACAAAGATGTTCCTTTTGTAACGCAGCAGGGTTGTGGCCACAATCAGAGGACTTTTTCCGCCACGCTTGAGACATTATCCAGCCAGTCGGGCAGGCCTCTCATCTCACCCCTTGCCACACCACACCGGATGGGGTTCAATCAGCGATTCATAGAGCGATTAGTCGATTTGGAAGGAGTCAAAGCACTCATTAGCGATGCAGGATATGCTAAATGCGGTATTCTCCAGAAGTTGTACGTTGGCTCCATCCGCAAGGACTTTGAGGCTGGCGCCTATGGTATGTATTCCCTCTCTCGCACATCGAGATGGGACTGACAGCATGACTAGGCACCATGAGCTCAATCAAGGCATTTTGCCACATCTGCACTCCACCACAAAAGCAAGTGTGCTGTGTCACATCCTCTGCGCTGGATCAGGAGGTGCTCACCACGGCGGCCCTCTGCTAGGCCCTTACGGTGCCAGCGAAGCAACTATGAATAGTCTGTCCCATAGAGTCTTTGATTTATGAATCTGAACGCGTCCATCCGCCTATCAAAGTCAAGGTCACCTCACGGCGGTATCTCTGAGACACATTTCGGGCAAACTCCGACGCAATTAGTTAGTCTCGACAAGATAACCCCCCGAGATAACGACGCAGCATGGCCCGTTCGTCCAAAAAAGCAATACCAAAAATTGACTATGTCAGCCCGAGACACGGCCGAAATCAGTTGGATGGCTGGAACGGACAACTCAACAAATCCGAGGTCTTTCGCCGGATCACGAGACGTTGGGAACCATTTGCGACGGAAAATGCAAAGGTGGTCAGCCTAGAGAAGACGCTGATGGAATTTACAAACGATACATGGGTGTCGCGAGGGAGAGCTTCCTGTAAGGGCTGGCCTCAATTCCAAACCGGCTGAGGCGAGGCTTCGAAGTGCCCCGGACGGGAGCGGCTTGCAGCGCAGATCGCCTCCCCGGGCCACGCCCGCGGATGTACACAACGCCGCAGTGCAGGTACAAGTACAAATGGCGTGGATGTCATTCAGAGAGCTATACAGACATTTAAGCGCACATCTCCCATCGCCGACCCGCCTATGATTCGGCTTTGACGTTCACTGGGACCAGTGACAACCTACTTAGCGACATCTGTGAGAAATAAGTCCAGGATAGAGCTTCCAGCCAAACTAACCAAACTTACCCAAGCAAGGCTTAAGGACCAACCAGTTGGAAGCCTCATCTCAACAATTCGAGGCCAGGGAGGGGGGAGAAAGAGGATTGGAGACGGACCACGCGTCTCAGCACCAAAATGTGTGGTCAATCAACGTTACTTTTTACGGCTATTGGCCTAGGCCTCTCGGGCATTGGCGATATACAAGGGAAATTCCGATTGCGGGGAAGCCGCACGTACGAAGCACTCACACACACGCACACACTCTTGCACTCACACACGCCCGGACATACGCACGCCCAGCCATGGAGCCCAGACTTTGGGATTCTACTTACGTTACCTCAAAGATCCAGGGCTGGGGGAGGGGGACTGGCAGTGACTTCCTTGTTTGTTTCGTAGTCAAATGATTGAGAGGGTGTCACAACTTTTGAACAAGTCATCCCGAGTGTCGTCATTGGATGGTCACCTTTGGAGTGACACCCTGGCGGTCTCGGCCATCCCAGGAGGCTTTTCATCAAGGTTAAAAGAAGCGGTTGTGCTGATTGTTTCTTCTGCCATCTTATCTTCCATGCTGATTCATCGACATTCCTACCTATTACCATGAGTACTATTGTGTTGAAACGCTCCAATTGCTACGACAGCCAGGTCTCACCACGACCGTGATACTTGGCCACAACATCACCGCACTCAGCAACTGCATGCCTGAAACCGTCGTTCCACACTCGACATCAACGAGTCATCCCGTCTTCTTAGGGTCAGGAACGAAAAACTCTATCCAATTCACGATCCAGGACAACCCCCCAGTCACCATGTGCCACAAGGTAGTTGCCCAGCGAACGTGCGAAGTCTGCAGCAGCAACATGGGAGAGATGGTTATCGACTTTACAAAGTGCGCTCGTAAGTGCGCAAGTCCGTTCTACTGCCTGACTCCAATACCTAAGATGGAGGTTTGCGCGCTCTGCGCTACAACAATTTCACCCGTCATACGACGCCGGACAACCAAGCAAGATAGGAGGGGGAGCGGAAGCACCAGTGACAGCGCCAGCAGCCAAGGGTATTAGTTTACGCACGCGATGGCAGTCTTGCGACGACCAGTGACGGGCCGACAATGATATCAAATGACAATGATCGGAAGAGAGAACAAGGACCAGGAGGACAAGGCTAGCTGACCGGCTTGCCGGCTAAGAGCCAAGATGGAAAAAAAAGAAGAAAAAAATTATGAAAAGTGAAAAATGAAAAATGAGAAAATTAGGAAAGAAAAGAGAAAAGAATAAAAAAGAAAGAAAGTAAGAGGGAGAGACCGAGGGGAGGAAGGGAGAGAAGCTAGTAGGTAAGGGATAGCTTCGGCTGGTGGATGTGCTTGAAGGCAAAAGCTCAGGATGAGGTAGCGCCGATACGCGGGCATGTGGGTGCAGGGCTTCTATCGACGCATGCAATGCATGTCCCCTGCAATGTTACCCACGAATAGTTATTTGCTGTACCGGATAGCCGGTAGAGTCATCCGTCGGACCTTGTGAAATGGCACAATTGTACTATTAGACAGCTGCGACGACCACGACCTGCCTACGTGTGGTTTTATACGCGGTGTGTACCAGGTGATACGATCATGGAACAACTACCTTTTTTATGGATGGCTGCTTATGTATACATCCAACACAGATCGCCGACGTGCATAGACCCCTGACGAGGGCTGATTGTGGAACACAATTTGCTTCGTGCTGGATGAAGCCATTGTCACGTTGGGCACTGATTCAGGATATAAGAACCCCGGTGCGTGGCTGGCTGAACATTGTTGCCCTGCTGAATGAGACACAAAAGTTCACAGTCTTGTCTTTCCTGAGGTGTCTGGCAATAATGTGGCCATTGGGAGTCACAGGACGGCCTTTGCAAAATCACCAACTCGAGTGATGGAGTGAACATCGAGAAAATTCTTTCGCGGGCCTCCAGTATAATTATCGGCCTTGAAGGCGACAAGGGGTTACCAGTCAACTCGATCAGATACGCCCCTTCCCTTCTCCTCCCCCCCCCCTTCCTCCTCCTCCTCTCCCCCGCGAGCAAGCCAATAGCGGAGCAAGCCAACAGCGACAGCACCGTCCAGAATATTTCCTCGCGCTTAATTGCTCGAAACGCCAGCTCGCCAAAATGAGCTCCCTGTATAGCGTTGTCCAGGACGGCAACAAACTTGACTCCGGCGACCTTGGAGACATGTGGAAGTTTCGCATCACGGGCATCGACGAGGTTGTCGGCTACATGCGAGACGCCATCAAGAAAGAGATGTTCTGGGATCTGAAGAACTTCACTGTTGACGAGGACACGAAATCCGTTTTCTTGAGTCCCACGATTCGAGAGGGAGAAAACATGACTACAGCCTGCAAGAGAGCATTGCACGATCTTTGCGTCATCAACCATTGGCGCTTCAACAAATGCCTCCAGAAGTGGCTCCAGAAAGACAAAGAGGACCGGGATTTTCACTCGATCCACGTCACGGACTGCCAGTGGCAGAACCTTGGCATACCGCTACCGGCACGAGGCCTTTTTGGAGTCGTTACCGTTGGCGTTCATATGAACATGTATACGGTCAAGATGGTCGACGACGCGGAGGTAGTCGACAAGATCTGGGTATCCCATCGCGCCAGTGGAGAGAACTTGGCCTATTCTGGTATGCTTGACCAGGTCGTCGCAGGAGGCATGGATATGGCGGATCGGATAGGAGGCTGTCTGGCTCCTTCGGTGACGTTGAAGCGCGAAGCGTTTGAAGAAGCTGGACTGTCCCTCGATCTCGGTACCAAGACGGTGACGTTTCTCGATGGGTGGAAGAGAAAAACGCTCGGAACTATCGAAAACGCACCATGCATCACCTTCTATGATTGCAAGGATGTTGGGGCCGGTCCTGGCAACCAAGGCCATCTCGAGCCTGGCGTGCGCTTTGTCTACGACCTCAAACTTACAGACCCGGATTTTCATCCCACGAAGCGAGAAAGAAACATTGAGAAGTTCGAGGCTTTATCGGTACAGGAAGTTCAAGAGCGGCTGCGAGAGAAGCGCTGGAAGCCCAACTGTGGACTGGTCATGCTGGACTTTTTGATGCGACATAGGCTGGTCACGGCAGCTACTGATGCGAAATACGAAGATATCAAGGCTGGGTTGCGCAGGGAACTTCCGTTCAAGTATGTGACCGAAGGCTTCCCGCATTTGGTACGCTGGGCGTAAGGGCTCTCCGGGACATATCTAAGTGTGCTCGACGTTTTATAATATCAGCTGTTCTGCAAATGACCAGTCTCTAAATCAAATAAACCCTCCCTTTTGTTCACCCCCGTGTAGTAGTTGTGTCCTTTTTCACGGCTGTTCCAACTTAATCAGTCGACTCCTTGGCCAGCCTGTTCATGTCCGCCATGCTGTGGACTTCGAGTTCCTGGCCGTCGATCTGGACAGGACGAGTGGACATCAGAGTGAAGGCTATTCTCGCAACCTCGGAGCTCGCGTTCTTCCACGCATGGATGGTTCCTCTCTGGACGATGACATCTCCCCGTCTGAAAGTCCGAGTCTCGCCACCATCGAGCACACAGTCCACCACGCCTTCGAGAACAATCCCATAATCGACAGTGCTAGTGCGGTGCATGATGGCAGGGTAGCCAGGCCAAAAGTCCACAATGCGGAGGACGGAGCCAGAGGCCGGAAAGAGATCCTTCTCGACCATGTTGTCTTTGTAGGATCTGAGGTCCTTGTCGTCAGTGAAGTCGTGGACTGGATGCTCGTTCACGAATGACGTGTGCATGGAAAAGCCGCCACTACGAATTGAGTTGACCTCGACAGGGATGGAAGTATCCCAGACGGCTTTACCTTGGGCATCGTGGGTGGTAATGTAGCGCTTCACGGGAGGGAGAATCTGGGGTTCGGGAGTGGCCATTTTGTCGGCTGGTTTTGTAAAACTTGTGAGAATGAGTTGCTTCGGGTTATTGAGACTGGATTTGGACAGATGAGAGTGTCAAGATGTTAAGATGGTGGGGTGGAAGATGAGACGATGCTGGTGATGCCTGTTACAATGCTATTTCGATCGGTGGGAATTACACTTCTCTTTATACTCGGACACCTCCGGACTAAGGAGGCCTTTCCAGACTGATATGCATGATGCTACAGAACCAGTCCTTGATGACAATTTTCGGTGTTCCGTGGAGTTGGTGTCGGATTTCGTAATCAGTCTGATAATAGCAAGTTCACAAGCTAAAATCTACACTTGCTTTGTCAGTCGCACAAAATTGAGTTTACATAAGCCTGTTCATGTAGGGTTGCCCAATTTTGAAAAGCTCGGAGCTGAGCTGGGTTGGATAGTGGACACAACTGTGGTCAAAATTGTAGCAAAGAATAGGGATCAAAACTTTGAGCTAACAATGAACATAATCGACGGCCGATGTGCTTTGCAATTCCATGAGGTTCGCCCGACTGACATGAGGTATAGGGTAGGCTCCGAAAGCTGAAGTAATCTCACAGTTCCGCCCTTGTATCCGTTTTCGTCCCATCTCTGTGGGGACGGTGTCACATCCACTCCTCAGAACTCCACCGTCTCAACCCACGGCCGAGCGACTGGCCCGGTTCGAGCATGTGGAGAGATAGAGTTACTGAGCCAGCATCCTTAGCGCTAATGACAGACGCCATCGGGACCTCGCCACAAAAGCCGTTCCGTTCCTCTAAATCCTTCTCCTATCTCGCAGAGGAAATCGCTCGATCGAACTAGCACTCAGCCTGGCAGCCTTACGAGTACCCGTCTTGACATCCATTCCGATCCTTGGGGACCGTCACTATTCCGTCAGTAGCGGAAGAGGGGGGGGG